>JAVIWB010001438.1:0-216051 GCA_031893035.1 Dermolepida albohirtum | reverse complement strand
AAAAAAAACTTTATAGTCCCTTCGGTTAGAGAATAGTAGTTTTAGTAAGCCTCGCTCTGTCGCTAGGCAACGAACAGTGGCACTCTGGTCATCAATATTCCCAAAGCGAGTCCGCTTGTATTGTTTATGCTTTTTTCGTGCGAGTAATTTGTTTATTCCTTTTATAAGAGTACGCCAATGGCACGGCATTTGTTGTGGTATTTAGTTTTGTGACGTCACACTTCGCGCATGATTTTATGACGTACCATTCTCTAAACGAAATAACTGTACGTACGATACTACATTTTGATTATAGTCAATCTTGCAGAGGTAATTTTAAAACAATATTTGAACTGTATTTGCAAAATATATTTTTCAAATTTGGTACGTAGATTTCCGCGGTCGTGGTCCATGCTATCTGCTTCTGGGTTTCCGGGCTGGAACCGCGTCACTAGTATATCTGCCGACGTTTCGTACCCATTTGTATGGGACATCTTCAGGGCTGAACTACTGCACTGAGACTGACAGTTTCAGTGCAGTAGTTCAGCTACTGCACTGAATTATTATTATAATAACTTAAATGATTCTTTTATGTAACTAGCGACGCTGTTTTTTGACAGATTTCAAACATACACACATACACTAGAGCTCATAAGTATTTGATCAGCCTTGTTTCATTACGGTTCCTATAGAAAAGTTATAAATATAATTTATTTCTGTAGTAAGATATAGTTTTATAGTAAACATTAAAATCTACAAAAGCTTATTCTAAAGATTTATGCGCGTTTCGTACATCGCGTTTCGTACACTGTCATAAAACCTTCTCGTTTCGTGCACTAACCCGATAAGCTGTAAAATTTGACTTAATCATATTCTCGTTTCGTACACTGGCCATATGGCGACAAAGCAGGTAAGTATAGCAAATTAAGAATTTCTTTCATAAAGTGATTTATTTACATTACATAATATTACATATATACACATATTGTCAAAAAATATTAGGGAAATAATAACTATATTAAAATAAGTTATGAAGAGCAGTTTTATAGAGACTTACACACGTTTCCCGATTAAAACAATAATTAGTCAAATTTTACAATATAAATTAGACGTTTTAATGCATCCAGAATTGTTATTCTGCCTTCTAAATAATCACTAACAGTTTTATTAAGAAGGTTATCTAAGTCACTATACTTTTTGCATCGTTTTGGTGTAGAAAGGTAAAGCTCACATCTTCGTTGTACGATATCGTAATAATTTATTTCTTCTAACAGCACAGTCATAAGTTCATAAACATTAGGATGTGCCTTGCCAACACGTTTATTTAAACGACTGAATTTGTAGTGCGGTGCCTTTCATTGTAACACACCCATATCGAAGTACCTTCCAGCCGATTGGACAAAGTGTACGAAGCAAGAAACCATAAAAGTGATTATTACTTCGGTGTACGAAAGAAGAAAATATCAGGTAAATTTTAATAGTGCACGAAACAAGAATGCACGAAACGAGAAAATACCATTCTAAAATACTTAAGCTATTACCCTATTATTCACAATGAATGATAATACCCTAATAAAATTCCAGGTAGAATAATTGCACTTAAGGGATTAAATCTCTCAATTCTTGGAAATTTTCGATTGTTATGAGCTTATTTTAGGGTAGGATGTTATTGTAAACAATTAAGTATTTATACTTGGATATTTTGGTAAAATTGCAGTTAGTTTTTTTGAAGTGCTCCTAGTGATAACATCGTGTGTTTCGAAGAAATTCAGTCCGTTAGAAATGCCTAAGCGAAAAGAATTCAGTGTAGAAACACGATTTATAATCGCATACCATAAAACTGGCAAAAGCAACCGCGAAATTGCCACAGAACTTAAATTAAATTAGACCACCGTGGGTTATATCATCAAAAAACACCGCGAATGTGGAAGTGTGTTGAGCAGAACTCGAAAAGGCGGACCAAGGGCAACAATCTCAGCAGAAGATCTTGCAATGGTGGTAACAAACAAGAGAAATAGATGAAAAACAGCCACACAAATCACAGCAGAAATGAATGCTGTTCATCGAAAACCTATAAGTGTTACTAGAGTTAAACGGCTATTAAAAGAAGCTGGTTTTCATGGACGAATTGTAATGCGGAAGCTGCTTCTACGCAAGCAAAAACGTTTAAAGTGGACACGCGATCACCAAAATTGGACTATAGAGAGGTCTGTGGGTGAGCTTGCTCGGGAAAAATGCATAGCCCCTACTGCAAGGTGGAGGTTCAGTCATGATATGGGGTTGCTTTTCTGGATCAAATGTGGGCGATCTCGTAAAGTTCGATGGTATACTAAAAAAAGAACAGTGTAAGCGCATATTAGAAAAAACACAATCACTCTTGAATTAAAATTTCGGGTCAGAATTTTATCTATATTTGCAGAAATTGGAGAACAGGGAAACCATAAAAGTTATGGCGTGGCCTCCTCAGAGTCCAGATTTAAATCCCATCGAGTTGCTGTGGGAAGAACTTGGCCGAGAGGTGAGCAAATCGGCCCCCACATCTGCTATTAATATGTGGAAGAACCTGCAAGAGACATGGCGTAAAATAACGTCTGAGACATTACGAAAATTAATCCGAAGAATGCCTAGATTGTGTGCTGTAGTGATTAAAAATAAAGGAGGGCATATACATGAGTCTAAAACTTAGATAAATATATTATACAACAATTTATTTTAGATGCAAAAATATATATTTATCATATATGTAAATAATAAAAAGATATTAGTATTTCGATTTTGATTTTTGTTACAATTTGCGGGTTAAATGCAAGTGACCAAATGCTTATGAGCGATAGTGTATATTATTATTCTTCTGTATTTATTGTATGTTGTTTTGAAATATTATTGTTATTATTATTATAAAAGATCTCATTAAAATAGTAAATCTAGGCTTTTTATGATTTTATTTTTCAATTTCATTCATATATTTATCTTTATTAATTCACTATATGAAGCACGAAAGTGAAAATTCTTTGTTTAATTGAAAGCACGTTATGCTATTGCGATGAATTTTTTGCTTTCGGCCGAAACCAGTTGAAACCGAACAACTTCGATTGGAAAAAATATAAATTTCAAATATAATTAATATTCTTGGGGATGATTACTTCATTTTTAACCAATGAATAATCGGTTAATAAACTATTTTAATTTACTTTATGTATGAGTAAACCGCAATTACACAAACATTAGCTTAAATGTAACAATGTTAGAAAACTATTTTTTTAACACAAATCATTGCTTTCTAACTAAATTGATTTTCAAATTAGATCAGAATTTTGGTCGCTACATCACGGTGTTCCTCTTTTGTCCACGTGTTGTTCACGGCAAGAACGGCTGAAGATACCGCTACATATTGCCACATACATAACAGCAGGAGATGTGTTACGTGTTCATTACAGACTAGTAAGAAAAGCAAGTAGCGATACACGAGTCTGCTGCTAAACATGGCCGACCGTTCCCAAGATTATTTCATGCAGAAGTAATGTGCGATAGAATACTTCTCCAGTAAAAAAAGACGTTGTAATTATTCGAATAAACATAATTTATACAGATTCATGTTTACTTGCAGCAATTTCCAGCTTTTACAGTTTTTATTGCTTCATTTTGATTGGTTGTAATATGACGCACGTGTGACGACAATATTTTACAATTTAAAGCGGTTTTTTTAAAGCGATTTGAATGTAACGTGAATTTTGTTGGTCTCCTTTATTATATTTATATTTTTGTATTTATTAGCTGTCTTTATTTTGCGTACATTTTAAGGAAAAAAATACGTTTTCAATACAATTACATTATAAAATAATCTAGAAATAAAATAGTGATTAGCTTTATTCTTTAATGCAAGTTCATAAAACTATATAATAAATTAAACTTTGTATTGACAACAACTTTACATAGAGGAAGTTGTTCGAGTTTTTAGCATCAACAACTTACAATCGTCCTTAAGCAAAGCATAAATGTCTTTGCAATCCTCTTTCATTTTGTATTGATAATACTGGCCTGCGATGGAAAAATTGTTTGAAATATAATCAGTGATTTTTATAGCTTTTTGTACGCTGATTAAAAAAAATAATAAAAAAAATTCCATCACGCACAGTTTAGTAACAAATTTCACTTGAAATTATCGACAACTAAACATTTTAGGCAAGTAAGCATTACAGTGTTTAATCTTAATAGTTAAAATTAGGCTTAGATTGACCGTGGGAAACATTAATTTTATCAGATGGCAACATTGAGTAGCTGTCAACAACTTTGAGACAAAAATGAGCTCAAAAGAAAAAAGATGGGTATCTTTCAAACTTGTTGCAACCAGGTTTCTTGGGAACGAAAAGGATCCTGACTACAAGGCTATTGTAGTTGAAATGTTAGAAAGTTTCCAGAATTTAGGCTGTAACATGAGCCTGAAAGTACATTTTCTCTACTAACACCTAGACTACTTTACACACTATCTTCGTCCTGTCAGCGAGGAAGAAGGTGAAAGATTGAATGGAAAAACGAGATCAAGGAAGATGGAATGCTAACATGATAACGGACTATTGCTGGATGTTGAATAGGGACGATTCCCAGCGATTCTACAGCAGAAGAAGCACTAAACGAAATTTGATGGGAAGCGAAAACGATACTAAAAGGACTATTGAACAAAAAGATCATTCAGTTTTACTAATTTTGTGTTGTTTTTTGAAAAATGTTTGGTTACTTTTGATTTTAATAAAAGGTAAAATAAAATAGGCATTTCACAATTTTTTTGTATTTGGTTTAATATTCCTAAAATACAACCCTACGTGATAGAAAAACACGGTTTCCGTTTTTGAGTACTGCACTGAAAAACACCCAAAAAAGTGATTAAAGTCAAAACAATTTTTAAAAAGTATTTTTTGCAGACCTGTATAATTAATAATATTGCAAGCTTTGTTCAAAGTACTTAATGATGCAGACATTATTATTATTTAACTAGCAAGATGCAATGAAAAGGGTGCAGCGGGTGCAATGTAACGAAAAAAAAAAGCGTGTCGGAAGACTAAAGATGACAGCTAGACAAGGAGATTTGCGGCTGGAACTGTTATTTAAGCGGAATAGACGGTTAACAGCTCTACTGCTTCGCGAAGAATTAAATAAAAATCGTGAAAATTCGGTGTCGCTGGAAAAAGGCGATTTGCTGTTCGTAAACCATTGCTACAATCGCAAAATCGCAACATTGGGATGTAGAAATGTGGAAGCGGATTCTGTAGACGGATGTAATCGGCGTTTTTGTTCGCAAATGTGTTGGCGAAAGGACTTGAAAGAAAATGATCCCCAAACAAGAATTGAACCTCCACCGTGTTTAACACAATTCTGGTATCGTACGATAACCCTTACAAAGAAGTCGTTTATTAACACAAGTTTACCCAATGATAGGTGTTATTCCTTGAAACTTATGTAGTAAAGAGGGTGTTATTAATATTTGAATGATTCCTTCTAACATTCATCTATTTGAAAAATCGCCGAGAATCAGACCGTTTGCCTACATACGCTCTGGCAACCTTGTTGCCGACTTGACAAGATAAACGCGCCCTTGTTCTGTCGTTGAATACATGCGTATGTTGTACGGTAGAGATTTTTCAATGTTTTTTCATTACTTCTGTTATTAACGAAAAAAAATAGGTTATACCTTGTGCTGGACACTGTATAATGATAAATGAATTACATTACTTTTAAATGTCAGGAAAGACAGATTTTAGGTTTTAAGTTTAATATTTTTTAAATAAAAACAAATCACATCAAACTACTTTATTTCTCGGTTTTAATAAAATAACCGAGATCCCGTTAAAGACATTTATCGAAACTTCCTTCATTTCCCAAGTAGCTTTAGTCTTGAGTAGTTCACAAAAGTTATCACTTCAATCTTTAGCTTGTCTTGTTTGGGACTTCTTTAACTATACACATTACATCCATAATTAAAAGTCGTCCTATTGCTCATCATAAATGTGTGGTGCAATCGACTTTTGTCGTATTTTTAGCCAGACTTGTACTACATTTTTCCAACTTTTAATTTTTCAGCTTTTAAAAAATGTATTTTTATTGAAATATGTAACATTGTGGTACACAGTAAACATTCTTTCAACTTTCGCAATAACAAAATGGTGGTCGTTTATAATTATTCTTGAATTTGAACAATTTTACTTGTAGACGTCATTTTGGGTTAATGTTGAAAACTGACTATGATTCAGTTTCTATGCTGTCGAAAGTTTTATTAGGCAAAAACTCAATATTATGATAAGATGTAGATTATTTTAATCAGTGGCGGCTGGTCAGGTGAGGCAGGTGAGGCAGTGCCTCACCATCTAAATCTTGGAATTATAACAAGAATAATATGTATACTTTTAAAATTCTTTATAAATTAATTATCATCTTTTATTCAGAATTTATCTTATAAACAATAAGAAAATAGTTTTAAATAAACCGGCATTACAAGCAAAGTACAAATTTATCATTTCATTTTAATTCCGTGCGAATGTACGAGCGCGTATACTTGCCCTGACCAACTTCATGCTTGATCTATGTATATCCCTACTAAACACGAATATTTGAGGCCCGGCCACTCATTGCCTCTCATTGAAAATTTATAACGCACTACAGCAGTCAAAAAAATTCTCAATTTCTATGGAAATTACAGTAAAGTATTAGCTACATATTTAAGATAACAAAGAAGAAAAAATATTCAAAAAGTTAATAGATTTTTCTAACTTTATTGTGAGATTTTTGAATTTTTTAATAATATAGAAAGCATTATTAATAGGATAAATTAAGTATTTATTTAATGATATAAAGATGTCTAAAGGTTTACATTCTTCTTGTACAGTTTCTCAATATTTCCTCCACGCAAATAATATGTTTTAAGTTTTAACAGGAGTATTTTTATTGTTTCAAGTAGATATTATTTAGATATCAATCTGAAGCCAATTTAAACTGAGCCTCTCATCGAATCACAATCGCAGAACTACCGAATATACTCGAGGCTGACATTCTCGGCCCGAATCGCAAGCAGTTAAACTTGGGGGAATAACAAAGTTAGGTTAAATATTTTAATATTTGTTTAGTGATATTTTCAGTGATTTAAAAATTGTGAATATGGATTTAGAAAATGTAAGAAATACACAAGACATTGTAGATTTTTTAATAAGAAATACGTTCGTTGTTCTATCGGTAGAAGATCAATTATATGTCAAAAACCTTCCAAGACCAAACCCTGGTTTATCAAAATCTCTTACAATACACGGTAAGTCTAACAGAAATTTCAATAATAATAATAATAATTACGTTTTTTGCTTGATAAGTTTAGAGAATTTCGGGAGTGTGATACATATTTCAGTACTGTATACGAAAATTCGATGTCTGACGAATCTGTTGCACATAAAAGGCGTAGAATTGATGACGTTCCAGATACTAAACAAAATTATAGAAAATTATTTTTCGAAATTCTAGATACGTTTATTAGTCAAATTGAAATTAGATTTATTGATTTAGAAAAACTTGCTTTTTTTGATTTATTAACAGAAAGTAAATTTGAAGAATATTCGAAGGCATTTCCTCAGAGGCTCTTAAATAATTTGTTTGAACAATATAAATTTTTTGATCAAATTCAATTAAAAAATGAATTAGCTGTTATTTATAGTGACATGCAACTCCTTGGTAATTCTAAAACACCATGTGAAATGTTAAGATTTATGCACGAACAAAAGTTAGCCATCTGTATGCCAGAACTTTTTAAATTGCTAAGTATAGTAGTTACCATATCGGTAACTTCCGCGTCCGTTGAGCGAAGTTTTTCCACATTGAAACGTATAAAATCGTATGTTAGAAATACAATTGGACAAAAAAGACTTAGTAACTGTGCACTAATTGCAATCGAAAAGGAATTGGTTAAAACGATGACGAGGGATGAACGATTTTATAATGATGTAATTGATTATTTTGCTAACACAAAAAACCGGAGGATACCTTTGCTATACAAGAAGTAAAATCTATTAAATTTAATTCTACGTGCAATGCCAATAAAGGAAATTCTCTGTATTTTAAAATATTTTCATTTTGCATGTAATTTTGAAATTTTGTTATTGGATTGTTGTTGATTTATATATATACATATATATGTATATATTTGTTATATTATTAAATTTTATATTATAATAGGAATGTATTTATTTTTTATTTTTAAATCCTAGAAGATTGAGTTCTTATTTTCGATTAATGTTTTTAGAATTTGTTTGATTTTTTAGAATATTTATTTTCGTTTCACAAGGGTTTGCTTTGAAACTTCGTTTTCCCTTAAAAATCGAATGGGGCGCGATATAAGGCTCAGTTCACGACTGGCAGCCCTGTTTGTACTGGAAGCCCTATATATATATATATATATATATATATATATAAACTATTTTTATATGTAGTAGGTATATAGAGTTTATTAATCAATTGTAAACAATTTTGAATATTTATTATTCTATCTGCCTCACCATGTCAAATACTCACGAGCCGCCACTGATTTTAATGTAACAATTGTTATTCCAACCTTTTTAAAATATTTATCATGTGTATATTTTCAAAACTACTGTTTATTTTATGTACAATTACTTTTTACATATCTCATGGACTAATAGTTACTATTTCGAAATCTTTCATAACAGCTCTCTTATTTAAATGAAAAATAAACTTCTTTTCGCTGATGATCTTAAAATATTCCATGAAATTATCAACCGAGAATGATTGTACTGTAGTGGAGTTAAAATAGAGTCTTGTTAAATATCGAAAAATGTAAAATAATGGCGTTTATAAGAAGAACTGATTGTATTCACTATAATTATAATCTCGAAGATGTTAATTTGGACAGGTGCAATTTTGTTAAAGATCTGGGAGTATTATTTTATACACGTTTCAGCTTTCATAAGCATTTAGACGACGTAAGTTCGAGGGCTAGAAGTACTCTAGGATTTATTATTAGGAATTGTAAGGCATTTAATAATAAACGAATTTTGGAAATATTCTATTTCTCTCTGATAAGGTTTCGCTTGCTGCCTAATACGGTTACCACTTTGTCTCAATCATAAGCGCCAATTGGAGATAATTCAGAGGAAATTTGTGAAGTTTCTGTGGTTTAGGATCGATTATGTTTACCTTCAAACGCGCGTCTTCTTTATGCTTTGGAATTTCATCTTATCAGTTCAGAAGAAGAAGCAACGATATTTCTTTACATAAACTTCAACATTGACTGCCTTTAGCACCAAGAATAGGATTAAGGTATCAAGTTCCATTTCATTTGCCGTTTCCCAGAACAAATGCCTTATTAAATTCGTCAATATATATCATGAATACTAATTTTAATAAAATCAGTGATAGCTGTGACACAAATTACTGTATTAAACACAAAAGCTGAATTGTGCGATTTTCATAAACTATCTTTATTAACAAATATAACAACAATTGTTTTGCCAACACTGTGACTTCTTCGGAAACTGAAATTTGAAGAAGTTACAGATTTAGCGAAACAATTACTACTATATTTTCTGATCAAGATATTTTGTAAAAATCACACAACTGACATTTTGGCCACGTCAGTTAATTAAATTCCAGTACTTTGAGAAAACTAAAAGCAGAAGTGGCCAAACATTTCAGCATTTTTATTTACACACAAATGCTGAAATGCTCAGTAACTATTGCTTTCAGCCCTCTTTTCAGCTTATTAGAATACTAATTCTGTTGGGAAAGCATTATTATTATTATTAAAGTACCTTTTTGATATAAAAAGAACGCCAGAGCAATTTTTTCAACAATTTTATTTTTATAAGAAACCCCATACCTTAATATACTTTTCAACGTAATTACCACAAATATTAAGGCATTTATAATACCGTACAACCAGTGCGTAAATTTCATTTTCAAAGAAATTTGTCGCCCATAATTTAAGTGTTCTACCACAATTTCACAAGAGAGGATTTTAAATGATAAAGAACAGTTTGTTAGCTCTTAAACATTTAAATTTCACATGTGTTGTGACGTAGTCGTGAAGAAAGTAGTGGGGGGAATAAAATCTTACATCGGATCCCCATGTTATTTTTTATAGGTTTTGCTCCCGTATTCTCTTAGCTAAACTACTTTAGCATAATTTTATTTATACACTCTTCTTGATTTATTATTTTTTAAAGTCAATAATACCTTCTTTTGTAAATCTCATATTATTTTATTAATTAAATAATTCTTTAATACTTTATTACTTGTGGAAGACTACTTTCTAAAGAACTATCTAAAATATATACACTTCCGAACGTTTCTTGAAACTTGAGAAAACTTATCAGACAATGTCGTGAAACTTTTACTTACTCGAGCCTTTGTATCAATTTCCTGCACTGTCTTCAGTAATGATTGACGCACCCATTACTCTCTTCAGCATGACCAATATTACAGAATGCGAGATTTAATGTGGAAGGAGATTATATATTAACCTTAAGTGATTAAGTTAATCGACTACAGGCTCCATCAAAATTACCAACATTCTTACGGCCATCTTTAAATACTCTAACCCATTTTCGCACCATTCCCTCGCTTACAGTGTTTTCTCTATATACGTCACTAATCTGCCTATGAATTTTGACCGCTGTCACGTCTTTTTCATGCAGGAAATGAATAACAGCGCGTATTTCTCAATTGACGAGATTTTCAATTGTCTGAGGCACTTTAAATATGCACGACCAAACGTAAATACGAATGAATGTTTCCGTACTGGCGTCTGAGAGTAACCAAAAGATGCAGGAAAGATAACGTTGCAGCGGCCATGTTTAAAAATGGTATTTACTTAAAAAACACGTTTTGTATATAATAAATATTAACTCTTCGTCGAATTTAATAAACTCTCAAATTGTGATTAAAATATTAAAACTTTTAATGCTATCAAAATTCTATTTCTACCACGTCCTAACATGCACTAACATACACGTTTTACGTAAGTATTGCCAGTGAGCAGTTACCATTCAAATATATGTATTTCATTAGTCTAAACATTTACCACAAAATATTTTTAGATTTGTTAGATGTTAATGTAACAAAGATTTATTTCTTGACTGTTTATAGTCTCGGAATAACACTTCACCAATTTCGAGTACTACTCTCAATAAACACAAATTTTAATTCGACCGAGAACATGTAAGCATGTAGGTATTTAAAACATTGCGTTCTCCGATATATACAGTATCATTGACTTTTTAGAAATAAAAAATAAAAATCGGTAGAGAGACGCATATAAACTTTCATCATCTTTATTGCATATCAAAATAAAAATTGAATAATATGCACAAAATAGCTATATCAGCTACACAATAAATAGGAGCTATATCGGTTGCATAACAATGTTTAACCCTTAACTACCGTAATGCGGTCATCATAACTGAAGTAAAGTTTAAATCACGAAAGTTTGCCGATGTATCAATAACTCTACAAAATACGAACATATACCGGCATTTGTCTAATTCATCGATAGTCACATGTGTTGAAGAACGAAAGGGCGCAAACGTTTTTCTCATAGAGTTACGCGTTATGTCTTGTCAAAAAATACTGAAAAAATAGAAACCGACGTATGCAGAGCATGTGTATTATGCACACATATATCACGTATAATGCAGATAAAATAGTATTTTGACTTTCGACTGATGAAGTTTGTCTTTTCTACGGTTAGGATTTTGTTATATTCCTTGTATTTTATCGCTGTTATTTGTTATTGTTCTAACAGCTAATTTATCATATTTATTTCATCATCCTTGTAAGTTACACTTATGTAACCTACGTAGGCAGCTTTTACATTTACTATTTAAGGTTTATAGGTTAGGTATATAGTACATTATCGCGTCTGACAGAAACATAAATATAGCATTTAATTTTACAACCTCACTTCCTGCCATCTTATTTCATACGACAGTGATCGCGTGATCGGAAAACATTCCTGATTTAATCTATAACTTTACTTTGACTAATAATTTTTTCCCATTGCAAATTACATTCGCAGCTTTTCAATACTTTCAAACAACCAAAGTATCAATGCATTAGCATAAAGAGCACTATTTTTCTTTGTTTATGTATATTTGACAAAATTTCTTGCTTTAAATTTGAACTAATTGGCGTTAATAACTAAGTTTTTGAATCGATTTCAATTCGCAATCATTATAAAGGGTTCGTTATGCCGATTCACATTTTGGAGGTGTTTTAAAATAGTTCGGGAAAGATAATGATGATTTTACAGAGAAAGATGTCCGGGAGGACTATTATGAACTTAGTGAGCATAATTCAGTTAGTGAATAGGAAACGGATAGCGAAGAATAGGAGAGCAATATCGAAGATGCAATGGTCGAAAGTGACGAGAATGAATAAATACCACAAAAAAATATTATGGAAGAAATAGATTCGAATGGTCATTAGAGGTCGGTCAATCACAGCAAAACACCCAAGCATAATATAATCATACAATTGCCAGTTTTGTGACATTGAGATTGAGTCTACATCACATTTTCAACTTCTGTATAGAAAATTCAGTCCTTCTCTCGCCTGGAAATCATCTTTAATTAGGTCAATTCCAAAGTAAAAAGATGACTTGCGTCCAGTAAGCAACTTTGGGCAAGGTATTCGAAAAATGTATTGCAAGAAAATTTCATAAAATAATAAATGATTAGAAAATATTACCTACTTATCCACTAGGATTTCGGCCATCGCATTATTGATGAAATAATTCGAGCTACAGACTCGGGCGAGGTTACTGTTTCGATTTTGCTGTATCACAGCAAAGCTTTTGACAGAGTGCACCACAATTTATTATTATTGACACATAAGTGGGTTGGCATGTCAAAACTAGCAATGGAGTTCCGCAGAGCATATCTTAAAGGCAGAACGCAAAAGGTAATTATGAATTATATGCAATCTGAGCCACTCATAAAGACACTTGGGGTGCCTCATAGAGCAAGTCTTAGCCTTTATTATTCAGTATTTATACATTTAAATTGCCCTCGGCACTGAAACATTCCTCCTTCCATCTATACGTCGATAATACACAATTGTATATGTCTTTTGAATCACTGAGATTACAACAAACGGAACTTCGTATCAATGAAGATCTACTAAAGAGTTCGTGCATTGCGCTTAATAAAAAAATCTCTATTTTCATTAAAATTTACAATGTAATTTTGCTTTTATAACGAGACAGCGCCAAAATGGATACGACAAAGTAAACGTTTCGAAAACTTAGTGAAATTTTATCCCACATTCGCCTGATATTGCACTATTGGATTATTACCTATTACCCTAGGTCTCTGCAACATTAACTTGAGAGAAATGAATGCTTAAATTTCGATGAAGTCCAAAGCAATGTTTAATTCTAAGAGCGAAGAATGTTTTTCAAAAAATAGTTATCTATTCCAATTGGAAAATATTCTTCGCTACTAGTGGAAAACAGTCGTCATTAATGAAGAAAATTACATTTGCTTTATTTACCCGGTACACAATCATTTGTAAATAGAGATGGCATTGTAAAAATTTTCTCGATTAATATGCGAAATGGCAGTAAAGTTGAGATTATCGTTAAACAGTTAAAAGAAATAGAAAAAGTGTTCTCGAAAACATAAATATCAAGACTTTAGACACCAATTAGATATTGATATACCTTTCAAGATTTGGATTAAATATTAACATCTGAAAAAACTGTAGTATTTAAAAATATCGGGTTGGTGCATAAGTTCACAGTGTTTTTATTGAAGTCAAAATTTATTAAGTTTTCATTATGATCGATTGATTATAATTATAATGACCAATTATCATTAATCGATCTTCATCAAAGTCCAATAATCTTCCTAAACGTTGGGAATCGTTTTCGTCCGAATTGCTTTCATTAAATCAAAAAAATCATTTCCGTGCTGTACTCTCCTCTATGATTCTAGAGGCTTCTCCTGCATTAACTCCTCTGTTGAAATTTAACAAAATAATATGTAGAAATGTTTTTTTCCACTTGACATTCCATCTTCCTTTATCAATAAATAAAATAATATTCGCGTAAACTCAAAAACGATTCTATTAAACAATAATAGGGTATTAAAATTACTTAAGACATATGTCTATCAATTTTCAGTTCTAGGCACTCTCGTTCTAGAAATCTAAAATCGTATAAACCCGATATGTACCAAAATATTTTTCTTTATATTTCCTTTAGAATAGATATGGGCAACCTTTGATATGTGGGCCAAAATTTAATGTGCAAAAAACGTTCGCGAGCTGCGTTTGAAAGCAGTGCATTTTAAAATAATGTTTTAAAGTAGTGTTCATAATTTTTAGCGATAGATATCAGACATGAAATAATACGACGAATGTCTAGCGGGCCGGGTCAAATTTTACGGCGGGCCGGTTGTTGCCCACATATGCCTTAGAACCATGAACGCGTACACAATTTTTCAATTATTGAAAAAAGTTATTAACAATATTTACTAATATATTATACTATATGAAATCCTATATAATGTATGATACTTTTATATGTATTACAATATTATATTGTTGATGTCAATATAATATTAGGTGCGCAACTAAGTTCTCGCTGTTTTTCAAGAGATGGCTCCAGTAGTTAGTGCTGGTCGATTCTGACATAACCAAAACGTCATGAACCAAGCTTAAACACATGGTAAACAAACCGCTTTGACACATTAGTGAGTTTGTTTTTGCTTCATATACTTTCGGTTGTGTGAAAATGTCTGATTTTGTGCCAAATAATCGTCATTTGCGGGAAGTGTTGTTTTTCTACTTTCATTCGAAGAAAACGGCGGCTGAGCGTATCGAGAACTCCAAAAAGTTTACGGAGATGCTGCTCTAAGTGAAACAACGTGCCGTGATTGGTTCCGTCGCTTCAAAGACGGTGATTTCGATGTTGACGACCGTTCGCGTGAAGGGAGACCAAAAACCTTCGAAGACGTTGAATTGGAGGCATTGCTCGATGAGGATCCGTGCCAAACGCAAAAAGAGCTTGCTTCAGCATTAGGAGTTACCCGCCAAGCCATTTCCCAGCGATTGCATGCGCTAGGGATGATTCGAAAACAAGGTACTTGGATTCCCTATGATTTGAAGCCAAGAGATATTGAGCGTCATTTTTTTGCCTGTGAACAACTGCTCCAGTGGCAAAAAAGGAAGGGTTTTCTTCATCGCATCGTTACGGGTGATGAAAAATGGATTCATTACAGCAACCCAAAGAGAACAAAATCATGGGGACTGCCCGGTCATGCTTCTACGTCGTCGGATCAGCCAAATATTCACGCTGCGAAGGTTTTGCTGTGTATTTGGTGGGACCTGGGCGGTGTTATTTATTATGAGCTGTTGAAACCGAACCAAACCATCACGGGGGAACGGTATCGAACTCAATTGATGCGATTGGGCCGAGCACTGCGCGAAGAGTGGCCACAATACGAGCAGAGACACGAAAAAGTGATTCTACAGCATGACAACGCTCGACCTCACGTTGCCAAACCCGTTAAAACCTACTTAGAAACGCTCAAATGGAAGGTCCTATCCCACCCGCCATATTCCCCAGATATTGCGCCTTCCGATTATTACTTGTTCCGTTCGATGGCACATTGTCTGGCTAATCAGCAGTTCCGCTCATATGAAGACATCTCAAAATGGCTTGATTTGTGGATAGCCTCAAAAGACGAACACTTCTACCGTGACGGTATTCGAGCTCTGCCAGAAAGATGGGAAAAAGGTGTCGCTAGCGATGGGCAATATTTTCAATGATTCATTTGTAAACATTTTTTCATAATAAAGTTGCATTTTCATGAAAAAAAAAAGCGAGAACTTAGTTACGCACCTAATATTATTATATGTTTGGATAAACTTTATAAGTTAATCGACCTATCCAAACCTTATACAGAGAATGCATAATACCATATAAGAGGATAGAAAGCTCGAGTATTATGAATGTAATTAGAATCCATATAATGAAAACAATTGTAACGATTACAGGGAAATGAGAATAGTGCTTTACTTTTAAATGATATTTTTAAAAGAACTATAAGTAATTGCTTTGTTTTTGTGGACTACAGAAATCTTTATTATTTTGGCAACACTTTTGTTTTAATTTTTAAAAACGAATATATACACACCTACTGAGATTGTACTATATAAACAATTACTGAAAAGTATACCTATTGTTCGTCACTAAGGCTTTGTATTTACATATTTATTTCTATTAAAGAACACAAAAAAAGCTAATTAAATTAAACGACTGCTTCAAAATATTATAGGATTGTAACAGGCGCAATAATAGATTTTTCAACGCCTACTTTCCTTGTTTTAAATTATTTTTCAGAAAAATATTGTCCAAACAACATACTATACACTCAGTCACAGACGTTTTCGTATACTTGTGAATGTTGAATATCATTAAATGCAAACATTTAGTTTTGATAAAGCATATATTTACTTCCATTCAACAACGTTAAAAAACTCTAAAAATATCTAATAACTAAGCCTGCAGAAACGAGTGCGCGCACTCATTGGCGGCAATGATATATTTCGATAGCGGTCGGATATATCCGAAGTCGAGATTCATATGCGGATGGTATGTGTATGAATGCCGGATTAGATTGATGATGGCGAATCGACGGCGTTCTTTGTTATTTTCGACGAGTGTTAATATATTTTTTAACCAATTCTCGACATTAAAATACACTAGCACTATTATTAAATGTATTGTTTGCAATATCCACATTTTACCGCACAGTATTTTTGTGTGTAGAAGACATGTTAATAGCAAACAACACCGGTTAAATGCGTGATGTATCATGTTACAAATTTCTAGGCGACTTTATTTTTATGTTAAGTGTGTGCAACATTCCACAAAATATTATAGAAAATGAAAAATTTCGAAACTTTTGGGGCAAATACGTTCCGGAATGGAGATTGCCAAGAGGTCAATTACAGTATAATTTTCCTCAGGTTAAAAATATGATAACGGATCAAATAAAAGCAGAGTCAAAAGATGAAAAAATATGGCTGACAGTAGATGAAACTACGGATGCAAGAAAGAATAGTATTTTAAGTGTGTTAGTGCGCACTTTAAAAAGCGGTGGCGATATCTTTGGCTATTCTTTTATGCAGTAGAATATTACAGAAGAAAAACGCGGAAAGGATAGTAGAAACTATAAAACATACCTTTGGGAATTTAATGTATCTACTTGTAAGTTGGTTACAAATGGGGGTTCGAATATGGTTGATGCTGGAAAGTTACTAAAACAATCTTATCCTCAATTACTTCATGTAACCTTTTAGCTCCATGCATATCATTTTGAAGCTGAATTTATTAGAAACAATTATCAAAAGTAGACTAAGTTATAGTTTCTACCAAAAAAGTTTTTATCAAATCTCTAAAACGCATTGGTGGTGGCTTAAAGTTGTTTTATAAAGGGTTTTCCAATAGGGACTTGACAACTTTTAATTCAGTTTGTGAACGCACCCTTTCACTAATCATCGAACTGTCACTGTCAATTTATTCAGTAAACTTAACATTTTCATCATGGTAAAGTACACGAACGAACAGCGTCTGCAAATTATAAAAATTTACTACAGAAATTCGGAGTCGGTGACCGTTACTTTAAGAACGTTAACTCCGATTTTCGGTCGTAATTCTCGCCCTAGTAGACAGGCAGTAACAAGTTTAGTGCAAAAATTTGAGTCTACATATTCGTTATGTGATGTTGCCGTGCCAGTGAGACAACGGGTTGGTCGAAGTGTCGAAAATATCGCTGCTGTTGAAACGCCCGTAGCAAATGATCCAAATCAGTCAATTCCACGGCGTTCTCAAGAGTTGGGCATCGCCCAGACCACTTTATGGCGAATTTTGCGTAAGGATCTTGGTTTACACCCATACAAGATCAAGCTGACTCAAGAATTGAAGCCGATGGACCATTTGAAGCGACGTACGTTCTCCGATTGGGCTCTGGAAAAGATGCGTCAAGATGATCAATTTCATCGCAAAATCATTTTCAGTGACGAAGCTCATTTTTGGCTCAATGGGTTCGTCAATAAGCAAAATATGCGTTATTAGTCGGGTGAAAATCCACATGTGCTTCATGAGACACCACTTCATCCACAAAAAATAACTGTTTAGTGCGGTTTGCATGCCGGCGGCGTCATAGGGCTATATTTTTTCGTCGACGATAATGATCGTCACGTTACTGCGAATGGTAATCATTATCGCGCCATGATTACCGATTATTTTTGGACCGAATTGGAAGATATGGACTTGGACAACATGTGGTTTCAGCAGGACGGGGCCACAAGCCACACAGCACACGTTACAATCGATTTATTGAAGAGTAAGTTTGATGAGCGTGTTATCTCAAGAAATGGACCAGTCGATTGGTCGCCTCGTTCGTGCGATTTAACGCCTCTTCTTTCTTTGGGGCTACGTCAAGTCATTGGTCTATGATAATAAGCCGACAACATTGGAAGGGCTCATAGCCAACATTGAACGCGAAATAGCAATCGGCCGAATTGTGTGGCCGAGTCATCGAAAATTGGGTCCAACGAATCGACCGCTGCATATCTTAAATGGGCTGCATTTTATTTTGAAAAAAAGTTGTCAAGTCCTTATTGGAAAACCCTTTATTATGAGAAATTTTTACACATTATTAAACCTTGTGTCTTAAATTTAAATCCGTAAGATGCTCAAGCAAATTCAGTAAGTCAGCGGCTGGTTTCAGATATCGAAATCCATATTCAAATAGAGCAAATTTCCGAAAATTATTAAATTCTTTTAGATACTATTTCCAAATTAGAGAACAACAAGCTGTTATTACATGAAGCGCTAAATATAGTATATTACCTCAAAGCCTCGTTAGGAAATCTAACAGATAGTATAGGAAGATTAACAGCCGACAAATTGTGTCCCGATTTTCAAACTATAGCGCATATAGACAAGGGTTTAACTGAAAACCAAGAGTGCGAATATGATGAGAACGTCCTTTTTAAATTCGCGAACATCACATCATTAGACGCAGAACCCCCTTCTCTAAATACACCAACATATTTTCAGCTCGCCGTAGGAGTCTAAAGAGTCTAAGTCGGCACTGGAAAGCATACTAATGACAGAATAAAACAGCGAATTTTTGCGTCACTCTACATCAACAACACAAAAGCCGTACGCTACTGCGAAAGCACTCGTTTATGCAGCCTTACTAATAACAATATGAAAACACAATATACTTTTTTATGATATTCGATAGTGTAGTTGTAAATAATAATAATTTTCGTATTGTTTTTTAATATTTTAACGTTGTTAAGTGGAAGTAAATATGCTTTATTATAGACGGATGTTCACATTTGATGATATTCAACATTCACGGGGTGCATGAACATTTCTGTGACTGACTGTATGTAGTTGTATGAAAATTAAACAAATTTATGACGATTTCTGTAATGGAACATTCATTGAAATTTATTATTTTATATTATTTGGAACTTAAAATACACAGATAGGATAAATCCACACTAAAAGCGAGATTATCTAAAAAAAAAGCAAACAAACAAGTAATGCTTATCTGTCCTTGTATTTATAAAACCAGGTATGTGCATAGTTTGTGGAAAAAGTAATGTCCTTCAGGGTCTGGATTTTGATTATACTTCTCACATTTTATAAAAAAATTTTTAAAAAGTAATGAGTTTCACAAAAATAAAATAATTCAGAAAAGGCTTTAAAGTGACGAATAGTGACATGTTGCACCTACATACGTACAAAAGGTATTTAAACAGGTTTTGAAGACAATACATCTACTGTGTCAAGTATATTTCGAATGTTTCTGTAAAAGCTAGGGTGACAAGCATGGCTTCTCAATATCTACCATTATTATTAATTGCCACTAGTCTCTACATTTACACAGAGTCTAGAACAATTCTATAAAAACTAGGATAAACGCGTCTAATGCCCAGAAAACGCAATTTTTTAATTTAATAAAAGTAGGTATATTTTCCAGCATATCTAATATATAATTATCAATTATATTTATATAATCTTAATTTTACCCAAAAGTGGAGTTGTATAAATCCATTTTTATCACCGTAAACAAATTTTATTGACCCATTCTTCTCCCTATCTAATCTATGCCTTCTCACGTCTTTCACCTCTGCGCTGAAATTTATTGATATATTCGATTGCTTATGGTGACGATCTTCCTGTGCCTCTTTCTTTATATATACTTGCTATTTTGTAATTTTGCTTTTTATTAATGGACCATATCGTTATAATTAACTACAACTAGAAGTCATACCAAACTATATCCTGATTTTTTCGTTACTCAGATCTGTCCTTTCAAATATTTAATTTATGCTAGCGTGTGTCGAACGTTTTAGTGTGTTTATCGATATCAAGATTTACTCCAAGATATAAGAACTCTTATAAATTGATTTATTTTTTTTAAGTGCTCACTTGTTTCGTTTTTCTTCTCTAAAACATGAAATAACTCTGTTTATCTCTATTTTCATTTACTATCATGCTCAATTTATACTTTTTTTAGATAAAATTACCAGACTAGGTTTCAACAAACAATGAGTGAAAGTAGTGGCAATTACTGGGTCGTACGATAACTATTTTAAACGTACATCATCTTTTTAGACTTAATATTGAAGTTCTTTAATTTATTTCTTTAATGTTGCAAGATTTTTGTGCTTCATTGATTTTATGACTTGGAATACTCAACCCGCATTTGCATTGGATTATTGTAGTCTATTTATTAGGTACAATAGATTTTATTACAACCCCCCCCCCCCTCTCTCTCTCTCTTAGAGGCTTGTTCCTACCCGGCTTGGAAACTTGGAAAATTTTAATTTGATTTTAGTTTCTGTTTGAATATTATTGTGGCGGTACAGTAAGTGAATAACAATATTCAAAATGCCCCGTGGTAAATCAACAGGTGTTGCCAAGAAAGTTATACTGGTATGTAAATCGGTGAAAAATTAAATTGAATTCATTCGTTGTTATCGAGAAATAGCTAATTTAAAGGATCACGATTATCCAGGGCCATATCACAAATGACAACCTCAGCAGATGATCGTTTATTACAACTAATAAACAACAAAATCGCAGAAAAAGAGCACCAGAAATAGCGAACGAAACTGATCGTAGATGTCAACATCTGATTTAAGTTACCTTGGTCAAATGCCGGCTGTACCAAAAGGCAATTTACACGATCACGTGGCAGATTGTAAATCATTGCTACGACAGGGTTAGAGATTGAAAAGGTTACAGTGGGCCCGAAAATATAAAAAATAGATGGTACAGAAGCAGAATGTTTATCGATTGACGAATTAATATTTAAAGTTTGGTCGAAGCAGGAGAATGTTTGTCAAACGTTCCGCTAATGAGAGAATCTCTCCGAATGCATTGTACCAAAAATAAAACACTTACTCAGGATGTTACACTGAATCGAAAGAATAATGCAGAAAGAGCCACTATCGTGCAATATATAAATTACATGCCATTCTTTCTGGGTTGCAAGTAAGTGGCCAAAATTTTATTTTTACCATATTTACGATAACAATCCGAAGTATACAGCCCGAATATGCAAACAGTGTCTGAATGAGCAAAATCGAGCGAATAATTATCAGTGACAACATGGCCAGTGCAGAGGCAAGATTTCAACTCTATCGTGTTACTGTGGGATAAGCTTGATAGAAGAGTCCGAACGAACAGCTCTGGAGTATTCTCTATCTCAGGCGACACACTCAGAAAATCAATTGAGAGTTGTTCAAGCAGATATTAATGCAAAAGGTGGATTTTTTGACGAAAACAATATTGAATAATTTTGCTAATAATGAATAGTAAACTTTATTGGTGGTTCATTGAATTAATCGAAAACGGTAAATAAAACCCCTTTCCACGTCACTGTTCGTATCCTATACTCGTACTTCGACAACTAAGTTTTCATAATCGGTAGATAATTAATCAGTGTTGCACCTGAATCCGTGGTAAAGCTCGCGCAGAATAATACCCCACAAACACCAAATACACACTGTGCAGTATGTATTTGGCGCGCGGTAACACTCGCTCAGAGTAATACTTCACAAATACCAAAAGCACACTGTACAGTGTGTGTTTGGTGTTCGTGCGATATTATTCTGCGCGAGTTTTATCGCGGACTCAAGTGTGACATGATGATTAATTACCTGCTGACGATGACAAATTAATTGTCGAAATTGAATACGGAATACTTACATTATTGTAGAAAGAGATTTTATTTACCTTTTTTGATTAATTAATAGTAAAATTTAAGTTTTGATAGTTGTTAATCTTTAGAGTAATAAATTTATTTCTTTAGTATTAGTTACCTACTAATTTCTGATTTTTTTAAACATTTGTTACTTGGCTGAACTTCAATGCACGGTAGTGTACATACCTGTAAAACATTTTTGGAACTGACTCTATGCATATTAAATGTGGCCACGTATCTGTCTTGATATGTGAATAACCTCTTCCCCATACGGAGTAATAAATCAAACCACTTTATTCACATTTTACAACCAATGCTAATCTCTGAATCTAGTACGTGCACGCAAGAAAAGTAATTGGCAATATGTACAGCGCTCAAGTTGTTCGCAAGAACCACTTGGCAACTGGAATGTGAGTAACTCTTTCAGCACGTGTCTCAACAGCAATAAGCAAATGAGCTGCAATACTGACCCCACGGCCTGTGTGTCATTGCATAACAGGCTTGCCGGTGTCAAGTTATCCATAAAAAGAATTTAATAATCAATCCAGTCGCATTCATAAGATTTTTACTTTAAATACCTCTGACATATTTCCCAAACGAGTTATCTCTTTCTCAGTTATGTTTAGGCAACTCATTTAAATAGTCTTAAATGTTGATTGTAAAAATTGCGTATAAAAATGTTCGTTTCAGAGTTTTAGTTCAGTAATATCTTACATACAAATCGTTAAATTTATGGGGTGTAAAGAGTCTTAATATTGTGAAACCAACTATAAAAACGCAAACTTTACACTTAATGTGTTAATTAGGTTAATATACGAAATTTTTAGATATGCCACAAAGAGTTCATGTTGTTTACTGCATCCAATTATAATTATATGAACTGACGAAAAATAATAAAGTTGTTGGTAATTGTACGACTCGTTTGTTAGAAGAATTAATTATAATTTTTCATATTATTAAATACTAGAATAATTCAATAGAAAAAATTTTGAAACCAATGTATCAAAGCCGATCCATCATTTTGTTAATGCTGACTAAGGATCTAGGAATGATCTAAATAGTAGTTACATGACAAAAATGTCACAATTTAACTTTTTAAGAAAGAGAAATTTATTCTTAAATTAACTTATTAGATGCGCAACTAAGTTCTCGCTGCTTTTCAAGAGATGGCTCCAGTAGTAAGTGCTGGTCGATTGTGACATAACCAAAACGTCATGAACCAAGCTTAGACATATGGTAAACAAACCGCTTTGGCACATTAGTGATTTTGTTTTTGTGTCATATACTTTTGGTTGTGTGAAAATGTCTGATTTTGTGCCAAATAGTCGTCATTTGCGGGAAATGTTGCTTTTCTTCTTTCATTCGAAGAAAACGGCGGGTGAAGCGCATTGAGAACTCCAAAAAGTTTACGGAGATGCTGCTCTAAGTGAAACAATGTGCCGTGATTGGTTCTGTCGCTTCAAAGACGGTGATTTCGATGTTGACGACCGTTCGCGTGAAGGTAGACCAAAAACCTTCGAAGACGCTGAATTGGAGGCATTGCTCGATGGGGATCCGTGCCAAACGCAAAAAGAGCTTACTTCAGCATTAGGAGTTATCCACTAAGCCATTTTCCAGAGATTGCATGCGTTGGGAATGATTCAAAAACAAGGAACTTGGGTTCCTTATGATTTGAAGCCAAGAAACGTTGAGCGTCGTTTTTTCGCCTGTGAACAACTGCTCCAGTGGCAAAAAAGGATGGGTTTTCTTCATTGCATCGTTACGGGTGATGAAAAATGGATTCATTACAGCAACCCAAAGAGAACAAAATCATGGGGACTGACCGGTCATGTTTCTACGTCGTCAGTTCGGCGGAATATTCACGCTGCGAAGGTTTTGCTGTGTATTTGGTGGAACCAGGGCGGTGTTATTTATTATGAGCTGTTGAAACCGAACGAAACCATCACTGGGGAACGGTATCGAACTCAATTGATGCGATTGAGCCGAGCACTAGGCGAAAAGCGGCCACAATACGAGCAGAGGCACGAAAAAGTGTTTCTACAACATGACAACGGTCGGCCTCACGTTGCCAAACCCGTTAAAACCTACTTAAAAACGCTCAAATGGGAGGTCCTACTCCAACTGCCATATTCCCCAGATAATGCGCCGTCCGATTATTACTTGTTCCGTTCGATGGCACATGGTCTGGCTTATCAGCAGTTCCGCTCATATGAAGACATCTCAAAATGGCTTGATTCGTGGATAGCCTCAAAAGACGAACACTTCTACCGTGACGGTATTCGAGCTCTGCCAGAAAGATGGGAAAAAGTTGTCGCTAGCGATGGGAAATATTTTGAATGATTCATTTGTAAACATTTTTTCACAATGAAGTTGCATTTTCATCAAAAAAACAGCGAGAACTTAGTTGCGCACCTAATATTTTCGAAACGAATTTACTTCGCAAAAAGCATTTTAATTTAAATGAAAATAGGTGGGAAATATAGTTACACTAAACTACAAAAAAAGGTCAAAATTAATTAAAGAAACAAATATAATTTATTTTCTTTGTCTATACACACATAATTGGTTATTATTTTATTATATTTAGCTGAATTTTGGGTCCCCCTAAACTATAATATAATAAAATAAGTGAATAAACTTATTTTAATGTACGAGTAAGCCTTAGTTATGCTTCAATTTAACAAATATCTATGTCTCCATGTGACTATATATGTACAAATCCGAACTAGTGAATCGAATATTTCCATCAATTATCGATCGTCCCAAGCAATTCGTGTGCATATCATTGTGCTATTAATTAGCATCGATACTTGGCTTGGCGATATTTTTTGTTTTACATTTTATATAAATATAGAATTAAGTACGTCGAACGTGCGGACGGGAAAAAAGCCACCATTAGTTGACACGCTCAAGAAGTGCTTCAGTTAATTTCCTGGTTTATTTTACAATGGTTTTACGATAATATGTAAATCTTGCGACAATGCGCCAATGTGCTGGGACAAACACGACCGTAAAGACGTTAACAGCAAAAAGCACAGACAGTAAAAAAATGGCGTGCCACCAACGGTTGAATTCATGCTAGATTTACTTTTAATGATCACAACATGCAGTTTAAGAACAATTCCAATTGGAAGCTACCAAGCTAGACAGCGTTCCATAACGGCTATCTCTACGCAAAGAAATCAAAAATAGAATTAGAGTTCTAGCAAACAGCTATGGTTATGATTTGACGAGACGACAGATCGGAAAAAAAATCTATTCTAAATACAATAGTACGTGTACTGAAACTTCCTAAACCGACATTTCCAATTTACTAGCTAGTTAGTTTAGAGGAACATATAGGCAAAGCAATTACGAGGCTAGTAATCTTGCGTAACTGCAAATATTATCCGTTTTTTTCTAATCGGAATGATGTTAAAAAAATATAAAAGAATTTCTGAACATTTTTGTATTACGTAGGCTTAGTGCACTATACTATAGTTTTACTTAAGGTGCATTATTGATATTTATGATATACAAATCTTTATCGCAGTGTCTTTGAAACAAAGCGTCATCCGATGAATAAATCTTAAAATAGACCAAAGAATAACTTCTCTGAGTTTTTGCCGCGTGTTTAATAAACAGATTGTTATGATGGGGCGAAAACTTATTGAAGCTGATAAAGTTCGTATTTTAACAAAATTAGAAGACTTATACTATTGGGGAAGTCGAAGTATAAATGGGATTTAAATAAAATCTTTTTGATGAAGCAAGAAAAGGGAATTATGGAAGTACATCGAATAAAACTGAATTAAAGAATGTCTTTTTAGAAATTATACTTAACTTAAATGTGAAATTTATTTGATTACAACAAATCGAAATGCATCTTCAGAACAAAAAAAAAGTTATATAAAAAAGATGGTAATTAGTAGTTTCTTCTCCATTTAGAATTATATCGTCACTTCGTTGTTTTCTCAAATGTAACGTAACCTGTTTTTCATTCCTTTTGTACGCGTATACCTCCATGACGGCATAAATTTCGTAAAAACAACACAAGAACAACGAAACAAACAACGTTCAGTGCCAACAAGAAACTGCTCCGTTTTTCTCGTATTTTTTTAACACGAGCGCGACAAAAAAGACAAAATATCGGAATCGTTCGTTAGAACGAGATCGATAAAGGAACGAAACAAAAAAAAACACTAGAACCTTCGCATAGTCGCACTCTGACACATGCGGGATTTTAATCTGCCGAACTAAAATTAAAAATTACACTAAGAAGGTGAATGATTCACTTGGCAGTTTGGAAATCAATTTTAGGCGTACATGTTGCAGAAGCGACGCGACGTGAATCGTGTGACTCATTATAGGTTATCCTTTGCGATTCGGACCTTGACTCTTAAGATAGCGTTCCAACTATTTCCTATACGTCGGTGATGTTTTGTTGTAACGTTACCCAGAGGACCAATAGCATTGTTAAAGTGGATTTCAATAGCGTACCAGTAATGTACGTAGCAACTATGTTTAAACGCATCACGATAATACTGGAAGACAGACGTTTATGAATCATTGACATCACTTAAAAAATGAATAATAAAACAATATTAGTGAAAATATTATTTTGTTAATTTATTTTACAACAATTAAAAGTTTAAAATTAACCTTATATAAATTAAGTGGACGTTTTCGTACATCCATAAATATTGAAATCGTCAAATGTCAATACTAAATAAATAGGGAATATTTATTTGCAGTTACGAACGTTAAGAAATTCTAATCAAAATGTGAAAGTTATTACCGTGAATATATTTTATAATACAACATGCACATACTCGTACATACACTAGTTGCTAGAATAACGTAATAATGAAATGACAGCAATGTATTTTAGCGTGTATTTTATTTTGCAACATAGGATGTGAAATACAGTAGTTGAACAAAATTTAAAAACTAATTTAACAAATTTTCAAAAATGTCACCATTGACGGCCAGACAGTATCCTAAGCGATTGTAGAATTCATTTATTGTATTTTGTATCTGCTCTGGAGTTATTTCTCTTGCAGCAACTCGTATTCTATATTTTAATTGGTCAATATTGTTTAGAGGTTCTTCATGAGAAACTTTATTTCTGATACATGACCAAAGAAAGAAATCGTTTGGAGACAGGTCTGGTGACCTTGCGGACCATTCTACTTCTCCTCCACGGCCTATCCAACGGTTTGGAAATCTTTGGTTGAAAAATGTTCTAACCATATGAGAATTATGTGCCGGCGCGCCAACATGCTGGTACCAAATCTCACCATCAATATTTAAAGCGTGGAGGGCTGGCATAACTCTGTACTCAAGCAATTCTAAATATTTTTCTCCTGTAAGAGTACCCTCAATAAAAAACGGTCCTACAATATGGTGTCCAATCAACCCAGTCCAAACATTGACTTTCTGTGGCCGCTGAGTCCTTGTGATATGATATCTATGCAAATTTTGTCTACTCCAGTAGCGGCAGTTCTGTGAATTTACTTCACTATTTACATAAAATGTTGCTTCATCTGTAAAGCAAATTCTGCGTAGTAAAGTATCATCATTATGAAGCTTATCCAACATGATTTCACAAAAGTTACTTCTTCTTTCTGCATCATTCGCAATTAGTTCCTGATGGTTTTGAAAATGATGCGACTTAAAATGTTCTCGTTTTAGTAGTTTATGCACGGAAGATTTGCTTACATTTGTAGTTTGTGCTAAAGCTCTTGTGGAGAGCATATTATTATTTTCGATTGTTTGTAGAATTTCATCTCTTTTGGCATCAGTAATAACATTTCTTGGCCTATTCTTTTTTTTATGATTAGGAACGACGCATCCATTATTTTTATACTCCTGTACTAACCTACTTATTGTAGTTGGACTCGGTCTTGGACGGTCAGGATATGTAATTTGAAACAAATCTGCTACTCTCCTCAAACTCATATTCGAGTTATACCAGTTCACTAATAACAGTTTTTCTTCTACACTATACATACCTCAAAAATAGAGTAACTTATTTTGACATCCTATGTTGCAAAATAAAATACACGCTAAAATACATTGCTGTCATTTCATTATTACGTTACTCTAGCAACTAGTGTATGTATGTGCATGTTGCATTATAAAATATATTCACGGTATATAGAGCTACAAGAAAATTTTTCACATCTAATGCCACAAAAGCTTTTGTAAATTTCAATCCATGGGATTTTTATTCATTATAGGAAATAAATTTGCAACGAATTCGACAAATTCTCTTCATTAGCTTTACGTACGAGGTGTGACGATTTAATTCCCAGAATTCGCTTTTAAAAATATTGGTGTGGAACTACGAGGATAGTTTGACGAGTAGTGAGAATGACACATAGGTGGGTTGCCTATTTATATGTTTACATTCCGATATTTAGATAAATCGGTTGATTAGTTTATTTTTGACAGCTGATTGAAATAGAAGCAACACGTCGTTTTGTTAAAATGGAAAAAGCAGAGTATCGTGCGGTGATTAAATACTTCGTAATTAAGGATATGAAAGCTACCGAAATAAAAGATGAGTTACGGCAAGCATTAGGTGAATCTGCTCCATCATCCGCCACAATAAGTAGATGGGTAAATGAATTTAAACGTGGTAGAACCAGCTGTGTTGATGAAGCGCGCTCTGGAGCACACAAAATCGTGACTTCCAAGGAAATGATTATAAAAATCCATAATATTATTACGCAAGATCGACGACTCAAAGTGAGAGCGATAGCAGACATTGTAAACATTTTAACGAAAGAATTGGGCCTTTCCAATCTTTCGGCAAGATGGGTGCCGCGATTGCTTACGACTGATCAAAAGTTCACAAGTTTGCGCATTTCCAATGAGTGTTTGGACCTTTATAGGCGGAATCCGGCTAATTTTTGTAGGCGATTTGTTACTTGCGATGAAACTTAGATACACTACAGTACACCCGAAACTAAACAATAGTCGAAACAATGGTTAGAACGTGGTTCTGCACCTCCAAAGAAAGCGAAAACCACTTCATCGGCGAACAAGGTGATGGCATCAATTTTTTGGGATTCAAAGGGCATTTTGCTCATTGATTACCTTCAAAAAGGTGCCACAATAAACGGACAATATTATGCAGAACTTCTACAAAAATTAAATGTTGAGAAGCGTGCTAAACGGCCAGGAATGGCAAAGGAAAAGGTTCTGTTTCACCAAGACAACGCTCCCTCGCATACCAGCACAGTTGCGATGTCCAAATTCCACGAGTTGCATTTCCAATTAGTACCGCATGCGCCTTATTCGCCGGATCTAGCCCCTTCCGACTTCCCCCTTTTTCCAAAATTGAAAACGGCACTAGGTGGAAAGAAATTTTTGTCTAACGACGACGAGCTTATCATCTTCGTGAATGAGTATTTTGCAAGCCTTCCGGAATCGCATTTTAGAGATGGCATAAAGGCATTGGAGCACCGTTGGAATAAATGTATTGCTCTTTTAGGAGAATATATTGAAAAATAAAAATTATTTTGTATTTAAAAAATTCATTTTTCTTTTCCATTCTCACTACTTGTCAAACTACCCTCGTATACACTAGAGGCTACTACAAAGTACTCCCCTAGTACATCTATACACTGACTAAAACGGTGTTCCCATTTCTGGAGGGAAGTCTGGAACACATTTTCGGGAATGTTGGGAGTCGTCTCACTTTCTGTTGGACAACAGTTACATTAGAAAACCTTTAATCTTTCAGCGCAGTTTTTAATTTTGGAAATAGTCAAAAATCGTAGAGAGCCAAGTTGTGTGAAAAAGCAGGATGATCTAATGGTGTAATTGGATCTGGCCAGCTCACAGGAAGCGCTGTGATTTGGAGTATTGTCATGGTGAATAATACATTCTTCAAGTCATAACTCGAATCTTTTTCTTCTAACAGATTTAATATTTTCCACAGTAATTCTAAATACCATTGTTGCTTAATTGTTTGCCCCTGTTTAATAAATTCTTGATGGACTATATCCCTTAATCGAAGAAACACACCACCAGCGATTTTCACTGCATGCTTTGACATTTTGTTTTTTGGTCATAGTGAAAGCATCGAGTGTTTCATTTGCCATAACTGTCGAAAGAAGTTTGAATTTTGTAAAAGCTGAGTCTCAATATCAAGCCCACGCTTCTTCAAACTCCGCAAATTCCTTTTCATAGCCAATTCTACAGCTAAAATTAGTCTAACTCTAACTGTTTTTCAATTACTTTACAATTCTTCAGCTATAATTGACAAATTGAATCGTCTGTTTGGTAGCCTTGGTAAAATTAACGTCGGTCATTTTTATTTTGGGTTGCACACTTCTAGGGTCATCTGTTACGTCTTCTCGCCCACATTTTGATCTCTTCTGCCAATCCAATGCATTCTTTTTCACCAAATGGCGTTTGCAACAGTTGTAATGATCAATAAAGTATTTCCAATTTTTATACGTTTTATAAGTTTAAAATAAAGACGCTGCTCTACATTTCGATTGCTCATGTTATGCCAAAGTGCACACCCAAATATGTATTACCTTCTCAATAGTTAACTAACAAATAACTTTATGGGTTGAAATTTGCAAATGTTTTAATGCAAACATGTTTAAACACGAATTCGATACCATTTTGCCGCGTGTACCGCAGCTATTCTGGGAAATAAATTGTCTCACCTCGTATTTGTAAAGAATAAGCATCGAATGTGTTTACAAAAATGAATAGCAAAAGTAAACATATGACATGTAATATGCGTGAGTGAGTAAAACTATGCGCAGGTGATTATGTTATATCACAATATGTTGCAAAAATCCGCATAGAGTGGGTATTCCCCAGTGTTATAAATGAGAATACTTCAAAATCACGTTCTGCGCGTTTTGTAATTTTCATTTGTTTATTTAAATTATAATACTGAAAGGAATTATCTGTCAGAGAAAGGTTATTTTAAATTAGCGTAAACAAGAAAAAATTTTTGTAGATACAATGGTGTCTATATTAAAGAGAAATCATTCAACAATATAAATGATGTAAATGCTGCTTGTAAGATGAGATTTGTAACATTAAATTAAAAGAATTCACACATCCTTAGTACAGAACCAGATATGAGTTTACGGTTGCTTAAAATGGAAATAACACAATTTGTTATAACTGTTCACAAGTCTACACTGTCAGAAACTTTGCATTGTAGGAATTACAAAGCCAGTATTATAATAAAGAAGTCGTATATCTCAATAATAATTTAAAGGAAGAGCTGGAATTTGCAAAAAGGTGTTTTTCCAAATCTAAATAGTTTTAGAAACATGTGCTCTCTTACGGCGAAAGAAAATTTAATAAATGGGGAAATTTCGCAAAGAAAATTAGTTTGGAGACTATTCAGCATAGAGGAGGAACTGTGCTTATATGACGTTGTATGTCAGTAGCGAAAACAGTAAACTTAGAAATAAACAGAGATATGAATTTTGTAATATTATCTTCGACAAAGTGTGTCCACAATTAAACTTATTACAAGATTACTACTTTCAACACGACGATGATTCTTAACGTTGTTCTTATATTGTATGCCAATGTTCCTAATTCTTTCTCAATAATTTTCAAAAAGAGTAGCAGATATAAGGAAAAGCTAGTTCTCCAGAACAGACCATGAAAGCCCAGAGGGTATGTCAGAGTACGGTCTGGCATGGTAAGCTGCCTTTTTAGTACATTAGGGCTGTAACGTAGCAAACGTTACGAGTCTATTGTTACTCCAGAGTTTGAAGTTTAATAGCCCGAGGCGAGCTGGAGGTCGAAAAAATGCCATCAATGATATTGGCCGTACCATAGATCGTACTTGGTACACTGGTATTAGTATGCTAGTCACCAATCCACTAGATCCAGAGAGACACATGAAGGAAGTTAATAGCCACTCAATATTTTTTATTTAATTTAAAAAATGATTTATATCATGTATAATCCAACCAAATTAAGTACTAACAGCTTTCATATCATTATTAGAGTTTTTTAACGCTGTATCTTGGTAAGATGTTTACATTTTATAATTTTTAACACTTATGGGGTGTATGAAAACTCGTAACTCACTGTAGATAATTATTCAAATTTTAACTACAACAGTGATTAGATTTTTTTATTTTAACATCTAATATTAATATTGTCTTCTACATTTTCAGACAAAAATAAATATTTCAAAAATGTTTGAGTAACTAATTGGATATTGTTGCGTATAACTGAACCAATTTTTAAGTAAAGAATTATATCCAATCTTAACTCTGGAAAACTATCAAATTAACAAGTAAAAATTGTAACTTCATCGAAAGTATACCTACTCGTAATGTATCAAATCATTATCATCGTATCATATCCTCTTCTACCATAGTTTTAGAGGTGACCAATATTCTCAATTATTTTGTATTTGATGACATTTCCCTTGTTTGAGCCCATTTAATACCCTTATCTGCTAATGTTTTCCTTATTTTCTTGCTCCATGTAACTCTAGGCCTTTCTCTTAACTGTTTTCCTAAGAGATTCGTTTCCCAAATTATTTTCATTTGTTTTCTCTCATTCTGGAAACGTGTCCGAACTACCCGAGTTGTTGTGTCTCAATCTTATTATTTAATCGTCGTCTGATTTCTTAATTTCTAATTTTATCTTGTTTTGTTACATCTTATACTTTCTTAAGATTTTTTTTCACAAGCCTGTATTTCTTTTTTCAAGTATCGGTGCTAAAATTGATTCACATATCAATTGTTCTTCTATTTATTTCCTTTTTATTGAAACAGGTGTCATATAATGTTGTATAAATTTTATCAGTATATGTTATTCTGTTATTAATTTACTTTTTCTGACTGCCTCTGTTATCAAACATGGAATCAAGATATTTAAACTAGTCTTAAATTCCAATGAAAGTATGCATTACAGAAACTTTTATTTATAAGAAAGAATTCTAATAAGGCACATGAAAGGCCCTTTTACTGTATTAATTATTTCTTCTGTCAATCGTTTACATATGTACATTCACTTTGCATCGGTATCTATAATTTCACGAAAGATTTTGAAGACATATCTTTCACATTCCGAACTTGGGTTATTTATCAAGTTATGAATTGCGTGTGGGAATAAAACGAAATCACAGGGTACTAGATCAGGGTTGTACGGCGGATGGCTCATCAATTCAAATATGGTCAAATATTCAATTGTTTGAACCGACCTGTGAAAGCTCGCATTGTCATGGTGGAGAATGATCTGTCGTTTTCGGTTTGTTTTCCTTGTTTCTTCAAAAACTTTTCGCAAACAAATAGTTGTGTATCATTCGGAATTGATCATTCTACTACTCTCTAAAGGCACCGTTGCAACGTGACCGGTTTTTCAGAAAAAATTAAAATAATTTTTGTTGGTTTTGGTTCATCTTGGAATACCCACATAGTCGACTGTTGTTTACTACCTTATGTGAACATAGCTTCTTAACCGCTAAATGTTCATGCAGGTCTTATGCATGCTGGCGTTACCAATACCTAGAGATGCCTCGATCTGCTGTCACATGACGGTCTTGCATTAACAATTAAGACACTGCATTAATGTTTTCGGACATAACATTCGTGGGACGACCTTCACGAAATTCATCGTCCAAAGAATGCTGTCCAAGTTTGAATTCACTATACCAACGATATACTGTAGTGTTTGATAGTGCCTCACCACCATACAAAGAATTCAGCTCGTCGATGCATTCTAGTTGAGATAATCCACGTCGAAAGTTATGAAAAATAATAGCACGAAAATGTTCGCGAGCTAATTCCATTTTTTCGTTGACTTAAAATTTTCCAGTTACTGTCAACAATAGAAATAGCGACCGGATAATAAAACTGTCAAGGTAAATATATTGTCAAAAATGACAAACTTCACGATGCAATCATCAGATCGGAGGCAACATTAACAGTGTTGCCAGTTCCCCAAATATAAACGGCCACCCTCGTAATTGACATACTTTGTAAATGTGTTTATAATAATATATTAATCCGAAGTAAATTAATTTTTCTAAAAAAAAATAAGTTCTGGAAAAGTAAAATTTTAAATACGAATTGCCCATCTTATATTACTTTTTAATATACTACGCTCCATTTTATTTACGATAATTGAAACTCGGTAGACGTAGATAATGGATATAAAAGGATTATGTCTCTTGAAATTAGTATTTTAATATTTTATAAGGAGGAAAAAGAAGTTTCTTGCGCTTCCACAAATTTCGAAGCGTGACAAAAAAGCCTCTCTCCTTCTAGGCAATTTTTTTACCAATATTAGCATTAAATATCGTATACGACAAATATGGTAATTGATTTTGAGACGCATTCTCTAAACATGGAAATGCAGAAAACCTTTATAATTTTAAGATATGAAATTGAAAAATTCTGATTCTTTACACAATGGAAAAATTTTTAATTTGGATTTTTATCATTTCCAAACATATTTTAAACATATTTTGTAAAATATCTCGTATATTAACAGCATTCTTCATTTTAATTCATTCGTAATTTTGGTATTCGTTTTGCAATATGTATATTATGTCTATTCATCTACTATTGATAACTGTCGGTTTTAGTAAAACAAATAAATTGACACCAGATCACACAAATAACATACAAACTTGAATTTTAAGGCAAAAATCAATAGAAAATTCCTTCAAGTTACGATATAAGACTTGTATTTATAATTTTATCAAAATCACATTCGAATGCGATTTTCTCAGCAACATTTGAAGCGTTTTAGAAAGAATAAAAAAGATTTTGTGCGTCATTTCATCACTATGGATGAGATTTGGGTCTATCGCCATGATCCTTAATCAAAATAAGAGACTAAAGAATGGGGTGAACCCAGTATTTCGGCTCTAAAGCGAGCTAGGGTTCAGAAATCGGCCAAAAATATGTTAACATCAGTTTTTTGTAATGCAAAAGGAATTTTGTTCGTGGATTACCTCCAAACTGGTAAAACAATAAACTCAGATTTTGATTGTAACCTTTTGAATCAGATCGATGTAAAAATTCGTGAAAAAAGACCTGGTTTACAGAAGAAAAAAAAAATCATTTTTCATCAAAACAATGCACTCTCACAGCTCAAAAAATCATCGCAAAAATCAGTGAATTGAAGTACATCCACCCTATTCGCCAGATTTAGCTCCCTCCGACTACTAGCTGTTCCCAAATCTCAAAAAATTCATGGGTGGAAAATGATTTTCATCGAACGAAGAGGTAATAGCAGCCTTGGAAGTGTATTTCGACAGTCTTCCGGATTCTCACTTCAGGAATGGAATCCCTAAACTTGAAGGTAAAGGGAAGAAGTGTATTGAAGTTCAGGGAGATTATATTGAATGATAAAATGTATTTCAAACCATAAAATCGTGTTTTTCTTTACGAACGACAAAACTTATTGAACGACCTGGTAGGTAGATGTACTGATGCTTATTTTATTTTGCTTTAGAAATTGTCATTTCCTTTGAAAATAAGTAAATAAGTAATTAGATAAATGAATGGAGATGTTAGGAGTCAAAACTTCTTTTGAAAAAAATATTTATAAAAGTGGTAAAAATAACTAAAATCGATATTACTACTTTTACTTTTAAAAAGCAACGGTTGACGTGAGTTTTTAAATAACTTTAATAGAAGTTACTAGCATATTAAAGCTTTAAATTGTAATAAATAATGAAACATGATTTACTTCTTCTTAAATTTAAATTCATATAAGTTTCTCCATCTATATTCTGAAGTCTAGAATATAAATAGACATGTGTATATATGAAGAACTACAAAACAACGTATGAAGATGTGGGTTCCATAAAATTTGTAGACACCTAATAACACAATATTGTCCAAATTTACATACGTGAATGAAATTACGTGTGTATACTTCGATAATCAGGTTTGAGGAAAATTATATTCACATAAACGGAAGAATAATTGTGTGCTAGTTGACACTTTAGTAGCAATCTAATCGTCAAGAGATGGGTTAGAAAACAAAGTTTAATCTGAAAAATATGTAAATGATTTTTTTCGATTTATCATTTAATCTGTTACTGTAGTCGGATAAATGCAACTTTGGAATAATAACGTCTTTTAATGTTCAACTCTTAATAGAATGAAATCTAAAATATCAATTTTCGGATGTATTATGTAAATTGATACGTAAAATATACCAATATATTATCTTTCTGTTTTCTTGGGAGTACAATGACTTCATTTAATGTTTAAATAAGTAAAGGATGTTTCAAATTTCGCGGTTTTTTTAAAGAATAAATAAAACACATAATTTGCATTCACTTTCAAAAATTTTTTATTGGTAATTGAAGTATCAGTATGAGATTTATATGCGAAAAATAATATCTGCTAAATGGCCTCCACAGACGTCTATTATTTTGTTAAAATTTTCAATGACATCTCGACATAATTGAGGCTCTATCTCACCAATGACACGAATAATTTCATCTTTCAAAGCAGGAATTGATTATGGATTGTCTTTATAATCCTGACTTTTCACATAACCCTAAAGAAAATAGTCCAACGGTGTCAAATCACATGATCTTGGTGGCCAATTAACATCACCGTTTCTTGAGATTACACGTCCAGGAAATTTTTTTCTCAATAAATTAATTGATTCGTGTGAAAAGTGAATTGTAGCGCCATCCTGTTGAAACCACATATCCTCCCTCTACATCAATATTCATTAACTTAGGCCACAAAAATTCGGTTATCAACCGACGATATCGATCACCATCACAGTTACAGCTTCACCAGCAGCATTTTCAAAGAAGTAAGGTCCAATTACACCACCTGACCATAATGCACACAAACAGTAACTCGTTTAGGATGCATAGGTTTCTCATGAATAATCCGTGGAATTTCCTCACCCCAGATATGGTAATTTTGTTTATTAACATAGAAACCAAGTTCAAAATGTGCCTCATCGGAAAACGTCATTTTTTGAGAAAAATGAGCTGGTTGTTCATCGATGAAATTGACAAATGAACGACGTTTTAAATGATCTAATGGCTTCAGTTCCTGTGTTATTTCAACCTTATACGCCTTCAGTGCTAAATCCTTGTGTAAAATACGCCATGTTGTTGATCCACTAAGTCCAAGTTGTTGTGAACGTCGTCTAATGGACATTTCAGGATCTTCAGCAACACTTTCATGAACCAAATCAATATTTTCTTGTGAACGACCACTACGACTGTATTTTTCACTTTTTTGATCTTCCACGGAACCAGTCTCTTGAAATTTTTTAATAATTCGACCAATAGTGCTTTCAGATGGACGATTAGGTAAACCATAAAATTCACGTAATTTTATAAAAACTCTTTTCACAGAACGCTGATTTCATAAAATAATTCAACAATTTGAATGCGTTGTTGTGCCGTGTACGAAGCCATTTTTATAAGTGTCATACATCACACTTTTTAAATGCCCACATACCCAGACAAATTCAGTGCGACATCTATATTTTATTTATCCTTAGAAAAAACCGCGCAATTTGAAACAGCCTTTACTAAACAACATAAAAGTATTAGAACTTATAATTCATTTAGAATACGACTTAAACAGCGTCTTTTTCTTTTTCCTGGAAGCTTTAACTTCTATGTATGAATTTTTCGTTTATTCGTTTACAGTTCATAGCCCACATACAATAAATTAAATATTGGTAGTACTTTGATATTTTCGATGCTTAGATTTTACACCAATAATACGGAGACAAAATAGAAATTAATGGACGAATGTTGAGAAAGATTAAGATAAAATGTGGTATGGCACTATAAATAGAGATAAAGACTATCGTATTTTTCCCCCTGAAACTATGCTCAATCAAAATGAATTGACTTAGGCCTTAACCTAGACAATAACTAGAAGAATTTGAAACCAACATAGATTTGGAAATAGAAAAGAATCAATATGCAAAACAAAATAGACAACTACTCAAGAAACTAATACAATAGGAATATATACCGTACATGAATTGACTTATCTGAAAGTTTTAAATAAGAAAACTAGCAAAAAGAAATACAAAACGGAATATGGAAGGTACAAAAGACATATAATATACTGTCCAGAAACTAAAAAAGAAATTACGAATATTTAAAACCACCGTCCGAGGCACATTATTATACAACAACAATCTAGGTAAATAACAAAACTAATATAGTCGCAAAAAAGTAAAAATTGAAGTTGAACTGGACACATAATGAGAAAAAAACTCGATTATTCCCAAACAAAGCTTGTAATAACGTGAAATAATAATAGACAACATGAAAAAATATAAAGAGTGTAAAAGAGTAAATAAGAATTAGAAGGATTTTGCAAAATAAAATATATAATTAAACAAATTTAATAGTAAATCACATCGATACTCTATGAAGAATATTCGTTCCAAATGTATTAGCAGTTCTGAAAGTAATCCCTTGACCGAGGTTGGCAGTAAATAAATCACTACTTTTTGACGTCACTCATCCAAACTTGTAAATTCAACTATTTTTAAGAAATTCATGCTTCATTTAGGAAAAGTGCTGTATACTTTATAACTCAGGTAGTTTTGAAACGTTTATTGGATCCTTTTAACTTGACATTAAGTGTAAATATTATAAATATGTATGACATCAGATATTGCAATGATTTCATAGCATTGAGGTCATCTAATTCTCCAGTTATTTTTACGATAATCTAAAAGATTTCAAATTCGTCTGGGAAATATTTAGAACGTGTTCAAAGGTAATCCTGGAATAATGGAATATTATAATACAATAGATAGAACAATAATAATTTAGTTGCCGCTTTATGAATGTTACAAAATAACATTTGGACAAATTTAGAGATAGTTAGCTAAAATCACACTTGTGTTGTGAAACATTTTCAGATTGTCTGTATATGCGAGCGCGTAACAATTAAATGAGGCTACAATGTCGATAATAATGTTGATAAAAGCGATAAACGAGATTGAATTTAGGTTGGAACCCTGCGAAATTCAATAAGCAGACAGGTGAATATGAAATTTATAGCCATTACATTAAGCATACTTCTGGTCAAAGATTTCATAAACTGGGATGATTTGGACAGAAAAATGATTTCTGCTATCACAGGCTTCACTAAATCGTTATAAATGACACTGTTGGCACCTTTATCTAAAATCTTATGCATTGAAAGCTGTCGGCACTTTAGGTAGAAAGGTATGTTTGAAAAGAGAAACAAAAAGCAAGAAGCATCTGAAAAATAGGATCTAAATTTGTAAGGTCGAAAAGAAAATTGTAAATATTCGTCATTTTCACGAACTGAATAAATATCATTAAAAGTAAAGAACATTTTTTCAACAAAATTACATATTAAGAATATGTAGTCCTCGCCTAAAATTTGAATATTTGCTTTAACTCATGACCTATTAGACTGTCTTTAAAATTCTCAGGTATTTGAAACTTTTAGCGTTGTATTAGGAGACGGTAAATGTAATGCACTGCAACAGTACAGAAAAGTGCAACGACAGAAATAACAACGGTCAAACCTTGAAGATGTCTTATGTAAGTGAAGTCGAAACGTCGACAGCAGAAATACCGAGGACACGGTTCCAGCTCGGAAGCCAAAATGAAGTAAGCATGGACAACACTTGCTAAAATCTATAAGTCATAGTCGTTTTTACATATGAACGTCCGCTATTTTTTTTGGTACGAGTTAGTGCCAAAATGAGGTTCGAAAATGAATTTTTTTCATGTTAAAGCCAAATAATGCGAAAATAATTATACTCATTTAACTATAAACGTAGTCAAGTGTCCAAGATACTAATCAATCATACCTATATTTTTGTACACTGATCGTCTTCCAGGAAGTAGTCTTAAATGAATTGCTATAACGTTAAGGTCCCATTATACATGTGTTAATTGAGCTTAACATATATTACAAATCAGTTGATTGTTTCTAGTATTTTGTCTTTAATAAACTACGAGAAATTTGTTCTACCTACAGTTGTGCAAAAAAAATTTGCAGAACATTTTGGTCTTCGCAGAATAGTGACTCTTTTTCGTATTTATGTGTTTGTTTGCGTGCATTTGTTAATTGTCATTACTCATTACTATCGATAATTCATTTTTGGTTTTTATCATTGTTCTTTTTGCAAATCTATGTGGATTTCGTGATAGGTCTGCCTTGGTAAAAATATACTATTGCCAATTACGGATAGAAGTCATTGTTCACTCCGTACATGTTAAGGCGTAAAGTAAGAGCCCCTAGTAACCTAGGGGCTCTTACTTCAGTAATGAAAATGAATCAGTCATGTCTCTCTACAATTCTATGATGATTCAAAACAAAAACAATACAATTACAGTCAATTGATCTTTCTAAAAATAGGAGCATCCGAATGTAGGAAATATCTTTAAAAAATATTTGAAATTTAATTGTGTTAAGATCTAGATATTAACATCAGCAAATTACTACTTCTATTTAAAAACCCTATTAACAAAAATAATTCTATACTTCAGCAGATATTTGGGCTTTAAAAGCTAGAGGAATAAACATCTAGGAAGTATAATATCAGAAGATCTACACATAACTAACCGCATAAGCAAATAAATGTGTACTACGCTTTGAATAATTTGTAAAAGCAGATTAGACGAAACAGCGAAATTGAATGGTATTTTATACATGCTGACACATTAGCAAGCACTGAGCGCTACAAAGAAGATACAAAGTGAAGATAATAATTGTAGACATGAAATTTTCCAAAAGAATAGCAGGGAAATACGAAAACATGGTGAACCAAGAACCAATCACTACAAAGGTCCAAAGAAGAGAGTTAAGTTGGTCACATAATTAGCATGAACAACGTTGCAATTATGTTTCAAGTCTGTGGTTGAATAAATTTTCAAGCAAGTAATAAAAACCAAAAACTCCCTCCTACAGCAGTTGTATCCTAGGTATGTGTTTTGACAAATATTTGTTATCTGTTATTGTGTGTTTCGTAGATTTTTTCTTGTGTGAGCTCATGCTTCAACACTTTCCTTCCTATTGAAGATGACAAATTAGTTGTCGAAAAATAAATCTAGGATACAACTAGTAGTGTGACAAGAAATATTTATTACGTGTTCCAAGAATACAATAATTAAAAAAATTCAAAATGTTAGCAAAATGTTTGCGTAGTTGTAAATTTACAATACGCAATAGAAAAAAATGTACGTATAATTATACACATATATTTTAAAAACATTATTATTAATATTAAGAAGATCCATCAAATAAAAATTTGTGTATGTAAATTGATGATTGCAGGATAAAAAAATAACCCCGAAACGTGTGTGTAGTGTTATCCTATACAGATCGAAAAATCCTAATACAAAAGAATAAAATTTATAGACAAAAAAGAGAAAATCGCGAAAAAGTTGAATGAGGGAATAGGGAAAAGAAAATGGAAAGCCAGTTGATAAAATGGAACATTTCGCCAAGGGTTGTAACGAGTATAGTAGGAGAACGAAAACCAAGTACAATCGTCATCCTAGAGGCTATAAGGACTTCATGAAGAGCAAGAGTAGTGAAAGCATAAATTTATTAACTTGAAATGTGTATGTTAGAAAAAAATGGTAAGTTAATACAGTATTTCTGCAACTGTTTAGATCGTTTAAGTTTTAACGAACTTAATCACGAAAACACCTTAAAATTGTATTCCTCACTACTCATTTGGTTAGCAAAGGCTGTTTTAGGGAGTTTTAGAACTATCTTGGTATATTCTATGCTATAGTTTCTACGGTATATTTGTATTTGTATATGTATGCATGTACAGCACTGCACAATTAAATTAAGACAACTTTTCCGTTATTAAAATACATATATTTTTATAATATTGGGGACAGTCCCTTACAGCTATAAAATTCTCAATATTCTAATCACCACTAAACACCATTCTCGGGGTTAAACACAATTATACGGGGTTACTTTTACCTGCTTTTCGCGTAAAGTATATAATTAGTTTTAGAATTTTGTAACATTTTAGTTTTTATTTTAGCAACTATTCTCATCGAGAAATAGCAAGACCAGAACCTGTTTTTCGTCAACCAGTAGACAGAGTGATAAAACTAGTAGCAGAAAATTTACCATCCACTTCGAGCGGCCGTATTCATTGTAGAAGGAAGAGAAACACAACGGATCGTGAAAATAGATTGTTAAAAGATCATTAGAAAATTGACAGCAACCTATTATAAAGGTGCTACGCATCTTAAAAGCAGATAACTTCAAAATATCGAGAAGAACTTTGCAATCGCGATCATACAAGGAGAAAATTTATAGTTGCCGACCAGCGGAAAAGACAAGATTAGTCAAGAGGATGAAGAAAATGAGACTACAATGGGTGAAACAGCATACGTTTGAGGATTGCGAAAATGTATGCATCATTATTTTATTCATGTTCACAAAGTTTTACACATACGTTACATTTTTTCAAGGTTGTATTCAGTGATGAATCGGGCTTAGAGGCAGTAACGGAAAATTTCAGCTTCGTCGTAGAAGACCACACGACCGTTTCCATGAAGCTGCGGTGATTAGAATAGTTAAAGATACTCTCTATGATTTGGTTTTCCATATCAGGAAAGGGGGACCTCTGTATTATGTCACGGGTACAATGATCCAAGTACAGTACAAATCCGTAATGGAATAAATACTAATTCCAGACACCGATTCATTAAGTTCTGAAGATGTTGTTTAGAAATTTATGCAAGATAGTGCACAATGTCACAAAGCAAAATCATACCAGATTTGTTTTCTGACAGCAACTTGCAGTTCTTGCCATGGCCAGGCAACTCTCCAGACCTAAACCCAATCGAAAATGTATGGCATAGCTTAAAACAGATTATTTACCCATTTCTAAATCGGATTTTAGAGATTTGTTTTCCGACAGCAGCTTGCAGGTCTTGCCATGGCCAGGCAACTCTCCAGACTTGATGATTTGGTCTTACATATCACGAAAGGGGGACCTCTGTATTATGTCACGGGTACAATGATCCAAGTACAGTACAAATCCGTAATGGAATAAATACTAATTCCAGACACCGATTCATTAAGTTCTGAAGATGTTGTTTAGAAATTTATGCGAGATAGTGCACCATGCCACAAAGAAAAATCATACGAGATTTGTTTTCTGACAGCAGCTTGCAGTTCTTGCCATGGCCAGGCAACTCTCCAGACCTAAACCCAATCGAAAATGTATGGCATAGCTTAAAACAGATTGTTTACCCATTTCTAAATCCGATTTTAGAGATTTGTTTTCCGACAGCAGTTTGCAGGTCTTGCCATGGCCAGGCAACTCTCCAGACTTGATGATTTGGTCTTACATATCAGGAAAGGGGACCTCTGTATTATGTCACGGGTACAATGATCCAAGTACAGTACAAATCCGTAATGGAATAAATACTAATTCCAGACACCGATTCATTAAGTTCTGAAGATGTTGTTTAGAAATTTATGCAAGATAGTGCACAATGTCACAAAGCAAAATCATACCAGATTTGTTTTCTGACAGCAACTTGCAGTTCTTGCCATGGCCAGGCAACTCTCCAGACCTAAACCCAATCGAAAATGTATGGCATAGCTTAAAACAGATTGTTTACCCAACTCTAAATCCGATTTTAGAGATTTGTTTTCCGACAGCAGCTTGCAGTTCTTGCCATGGCCAGGCAACTCTCCAGGCCTAAACCCAATCCAAAATGTATGGCATAGTTTAAAACGGATTGAATACTCAACTCTGAAGGCGACTTTAGCTGTTTTAAAACAAAATATTGAAGATACTTGGTTCAATAATCAGGATATGAAGGAATATCTGCATCATGTAACAGACGTATGTCGGGAAGAATTGCCGTCGTGATCAAAGCAAATGGTATTTAAAAATGTACATTAATCTTTATATTATAATGTTAATAAATAGTTGTTCACGTTAAGTCGTTATTTTGTCTTATATCTTATAAAAATGAAATCAAAAAGTTTAATTTCTGTGGTGGCTCTGACTTTATTGCGCGGTACTGTATATTATAAGATATCTCCATTTTATAATTTCTATTAGGTAATCAAACTCTGTTCCCGCACATACGCACATAAACAAATATTGTAGTCCACTAATACTTAATACTAATTTCAATTACATACTTAACACAAACATAAGTAACAGTCACGTTATTAATATATGTAAATTTATTCATTCATATTAAAAAATGTTTTCTTTATCTACATGATATTACGTATTATTAAGATAAAATTATTATACGATTTTGATGTTTGTTTAGGCCAACCGTTAGATGTATTTAAACAGGAAAAATATTTCATTATCAAAACGATTTCTCTCAAACATGTAGTATTTAATTGTAAATATTCAAATAAATTATTATTTCAGTTTTGAGAATTAGATTGAAGTTCTATGGAATTATTCGTTTGCTCCTATTTTTCTTATTCAAAAAAAATTTAAAAACATGGACTCAGAATATTCAGATGTTTTTCTTGGTTCGTGCTTTTTATATTAAGTCTGTTCCGATTTATATTTATTTTTCATTGATTTGTAGTTTTACTACATTTTCAAGTCCTGAAAATGTTTCCAATTACTAGTAATAATAACAACAATTTTTATTTGTCCAGTAGGTAAGGAATTATAGGATAAAAAAATACAAGTAAAACAATTACAAATGTACCATATATAAAAAATGTAATTACATCTAATACGTGGGTTGTCTTTTAAGTTTTGCATATAAAACTGGAATAAAACAGTTGGTAGTTTTTAAAGACTTCATTGTTTTTCAAAGAAGATTTCACGAAGCTTAAGGCACCCTTGCACCTTATTGATGTTCGGAAAAGTAAAGAAATCGTTGGGACTTAGGTCCAGACTGTATAGAGGATGGTCCAACAATTCGACGTTGTGTTGCGTTAAAAATTCAGTTGCGTACTGTGTATGAACTTGCATTGTCTTGGAGGAGGATGATTCGTCGTCCGGGGTTGGTTTTTCGAAGCTCAGCGATGACTTGAGGCACACAAATGCTTGTATATCAATCGGCAGTAACAGTTCTTTGATCTTGTAGATGAATTGTTTCTACATGACCTGCTTTCGAGACAACTGTCGCGACCATCTTTTTGGAGACACTTTGAGAATGGATGACTTTTTTCGACTTTTCTTAACCTTAGAACACCCAAACAGACGACTGGCGTTTATTTTCTGACTCATGTGAGTAAATCCAAGATTCATCACCACTGACAATGTTGTACACGTTTTTAGAGTTTTCGGCGTTGAAGCGATCTAGAGTTCTTTGACACCAATTCACCCTAGCTCTTTTTTGTTCTTCGGTTAACAGATGCGGTATCTATCGCTAAACTAATTTATTTTACACACAATTCTTTTTGCAAAATTTTTTGAATTGTGATCTTTGAAATCTCCAATAATGCTTCAATCTGGCGATATGTCACATATCAATCTTCGTTGATAATCTTCGGCACAGCATCGACGTTTTTCTGAGTGACTGCCGTTTTAGTGAACCTGCTTTTGAATCGTCGCTAAGACTAATCCGTCAACGTTTGAATTCTCCATACCAACGAGAAATTGTTGATTGATATGGTGCTTCATTGCCGAAAACAGAAACCGACTCGGCGAGGCATTCTTGTTGAGATAATTGTCTTCGAAAATTATAAAAAATTATTTCGCGGAAATGTTCTCGGTTTAATTCCAATTTTCAACTAATTTGTCAACTTTGACAGTTCGTTATAGCTACTACTTGGATTTAGGTTAACTAAAGACAGAAGTTAATTTTTAGTACCGACATTTGATTAATGGCGTCCTCTATGTCCCACTATGCAAAACTTAAAAGATATCACACGTAATATAAAGAAAATAAATATGAGATTTGCAAGTAAACTGATATTTAAATTAAAACAATTGGAATGGACTCCGAAATAAGGCATTAACATTGCTACTCCAACAAGACAACTGATTGGACTAAGAAATGGAAAATAAGAATCAATGAGAATAAATCGTCGCACGTTGACATTGCCTATACGAAGTAATGACCCGCTACAATAAACAAAACCAACATAGCTTATTGTGGCAGCAAAATATCTGGGAATGAATCTGGGTATGCGTCTTAGGTGGAAAGAACATACAGAAAAGAAAGGAAAAGAACACAATTGCGAATACAAAAACTGGCTCACTGAAAGAAAATCATAAATGTTTGTGCATAATAAGTTACTTTTGTTTAACAAATTTTAAAACCAGTCTGGACATATAGCATCCAGCTCTGGGGTTGCGCAGCTAAAAGCATTATAAATAAAATCTTTCAAAATAAAATAATTCCATGCATTGTCAATGATCTATGGTACTATCGGAATGAACCTCTACAAAGAGACCTAAACATTCCAATGCCAGAGAAGAAATTAAGAGGTTTGTGGAGAAGCATGAAGTAAAACTCCATTCCCACATCAACACCTATGTGCTTAGTTACTGGACAACACCGACTTAAAAAGACAGCTCAAGAGCATTAAATCTCTTGAATTAGTGATGGAAAACGACAAAGTGCAAGGCAGAGTAAAGTGCTTCTGCGTTAACAAGTCAAACTTTAGCAACTGCGAGAGGGGAAACATCTCACATGAGTAGCTAAGATTAAGAATGTTAGATTAAAATTTTAAATTAATCATTAATGATTAGCAAAAGTAACCGTAAAAAAGCATTTCTACTCATATGCAATATGGAGGAGCTTTAGATAAAAGCATTCTTCTTCAGAAAAGTATCATTAGATCGACTTGAAACTCGATGAATACGAAAGTTTGTCTGTGACAAAATAGACGGAGTCAATTGCATTATTGGCAACTGTTATTAAAAATTTGACACCAAGTAACTCGCCTCTAAAAATGATTGAAAATCAAAATCATGAAGCAAACGAACGTAGTTAATACCACGAGGAAGGTACTCACTATTAGATTTATACGTAAGATATTTCGAATATCTCTTCTGGACTCTCTCAAGTTCCAGACCTAAATATATATAGTGGAGGTTTCAAATCATGGCAGCATATTAATTTTGTAACGCACAAATGAACAAAATAATAATCCTATAGAGTAGAGGAGTTCGTAAATCGTTTACAAGCACAGATGACAAAACTAAGAGAAAACAAAACAAAATTACATATGAAGTTAACATGTTTGGAAGTGTTTAAGTGTAAGTCGAAAAGAACTCCTAAATCTTTAACCTTGGCTAAATATAGTATATGAGGCTTATTACACTTGGTACTGGTAACCACTCTTCATTTGCCAACGTTGAGCATTATTTTATTAAACTCACTCCAATTGCAATTAATAACATGATGTAGGTTTTAACAATCAATCAAGCATATGCTAAAACTGCGGTCAGGAGATCACTGATGTTTCGTAAATGCAAAAGAGTACTTGCCCAAGATTTGTTTCCTGTGAAATACCTGATTAAGTAATAAAACAATTAAAATTAAAATCATTGTAATAAACATAATAAGTTCTATTGTAAAGGTATGATTCAATAGTTTAACTGTTGAAACTCAAAATCCAAAAAGATTCAATTTGGAAAGAAGAAGATGATGAATTTTATCAAAGACTTTTGCTACTTTCTGTTGTTTATTTATAGGTCCATTAATAAATTGTTTTAGTTCGTGTCGATCGATCCATCATACCTAAATCCATCTTGATTTATAGAGATACATGAATGGAATGAAGTAATTGTTTAAATGCCTTAGCACAATTCGAACACTAATAAGACGGTAACTATGAATATCTGAACTATCTTCTTGAAGACTGGAGTAATTCTGTTCAGTTTCCAAGTTATGTGGGAATAAAAATGTAGAAAGAAATACGTTGAAATTCGTCAACGGTTCGCCTAGTAAAACTGTAATAGAAATCAGATTTCAACTGCCTTTTGCCGACAGTATCTCGTGCTTCGAAGACGGAGGTATGCGGAAATTAGAGTACGAGTGTATAGAAAAAGTTGGGTCACCAATCAACACGCATGGCTGATAAGCATTGGAGATTGTAATTTGAAAATGCTTCCACAATTTCTTCAGTTTAGTGATGTTTTTTGAGTATCTATGGTAATGTATCTAGATATTATTGATTTACAATTTTTATTAACAATATATTGCCAAAAATTAGAAATAATCTTTTCAATTTTGGTCAAGTCTATGTTGTAGGTGCCACTAGTTTCACATTTCAGCAACTTATGTAATCCATCACATTCATTATGATAATTTTTGCCAATCCACGAGACTATTTTTTAAAGTAATGCTCTTTTAATTTGACTAGCTGAACACCCACAAGGAAATCGACGAGAAGAGCAATTTCGTGGGATATATTTCTCTATGCAAGAATAAATAACATTTTAAAAGGCAAAGTTGCAAAATTTATATTGTTGTTATATAGTATATGCTAATTTTGCTTTAAAATTATATTTCTTCTTCTTGTATTGAATTTTAGTGCAATAGAAGAATAACCAAATCTAGAATTAATATTTAACTGGTAAAAAAGGGAAACAAAAAGAATTTTTTGAAAATGCCAAAGGTTTACTTCTTTATCCTCTTTTTGAAAACATTTACAGTACCGTGCAATCAAATTGGTGCTACTAGCATTTCTTAGAAATAGAGAGATTTAGTAAGTAGAGTTGTTAAAATATCTTCTTTCATAGTATTGGCGATAATCCCTTATAACAACTATAAAATTCTCAGTATACTAACCACCACTGAACATCTTTCTCGAGATTAAACACAATTGTAAGGAGTTACTTTTACCTGCCTTTTGTGTAAAGTATATAATTAGTTATAAATTTTGTAACATTTTAGTTTTTTTTTAGGAACTATTCTCATCGAGAAATAGCAAGGCGAGAACTTATTTTTCGCCAAGCAGTAGACAAAGTGGTAAAATTAATTGCGGAAAATCTATAATTCACATCGAAGAAGAAGAAAGAGACATACAGCGGATCGTGAAAACAGATTGTAAAAAGATCATTAGAAAATCGACAGCGACCTATTAGAAAGGTACTTAAAACTTCAAAATATCGAGAAGAATTTTGCAGTCTCGACCATACTAGGAGAAAATTTCCGGCAAGCAAGAAAAACTCAGATTTGCCGAGGATGAAGGAAGTGAAATTACAAAGGGTGAAACAGCATAAAAAACACACGGCTGAGGATTTAGAAAAGGGTCGCGATTTTTGAACAACGAGGAAATGCTGAGACATTACCAATTCCAAAAATGAAGCAACCGAATTATTCTTATGGAGGAATAGCAAGAAGAGAACGTGCTTCTCGTCAGGGAGTAGACAGGGTGGCAAAGTTAACGGCAGAAAATCTACCATCAAACTTCATTGTGGAAGAAAGAGAAAGACAACAGATTACGAGGACAGACTAATTGTTAAAAGACCATTAGAGAAGAGACAGCGACGTATTAGAGGTGCTACGCATATTGGAAGCAGATAATATTCAAAATATCGAAACGAACTTTGCAATCGCGATTATGCGAGAAAATTTATAGTTGCCTGCCAGCGAAAAAACCAAGTTTGGCCAAGAGGATGAAGCAAATGAGATTACAATGAGTGGAACTGCATAAAAACCTCACGGTTGAGGATTGGCAAACTTATGCAGCATGATTTTATTTATGTCCAAAAAATTTTACACAAATGAATGAATATTTTGTCTTTTCTAGGTTGTATTCAGCGATGAATCGTGCTTAGAGGCGGTAACGGAAAATTTCCGCTTCATTAGGAGAAAAGCATGAAGCTACAGTGGTTAGAACAGTTAAATATTCTCCAGTTATTATGATTTGTCTTACATACTAGGAAAGAAGCAGGTATCTGTCCAATATGTCACGGGTACTATAAACCAAGTACAGTGCAAATCCGTAATGAAATCAATACTAATTCCAAACATTGATTTTTATTCTGATTGAAGTTCTGGAGATGTTGTTTATAAACGTATGCAAGCTAATAATAATATAAAGATTTATTTTCTGACAGCAATTTGCAGGTCTTGCCGTTGCCGCGTAACTCCTCAGACCTAAACCCAATCGAAAATGTATGGAATAGTTTAAAACGGATTGTTTACTCAGTTCCAAATCCGACCCTAGCCGTTTTAAAATAGAATTATTGAAGATACACGGCGTAATAATAAGGGTTTGAAGAAATTAGGTGCCTTAGCATAATATTACTTCATATTATTTAAAAATGTATATTAATCGTCATATTATAATGTTAATAAACAGTCGTTCATGTTACTCATTGTCTTATTTCTTATAAAAATAAAACAAAAAAGTTGAATTTATATGGGACACCCTAATTTTATTATTATAGGTACTGTAATATATTAAATAATTCAGTATCAAAATTTTATATTACAACCGTAAAAAGAAGAAAATATTTATATTTATGTTACATCAGTGTATAAATACACAAACAAGTTGCTTGGGTTATTACTGTGGTGTTAAACTTCGAATTATTTTTTTCTCGTAGTGCCAGTAGTATTAGGAACTTCGTCATGTGATAATTACAAAAAAACTTAATTTTCAAAATTTAAATTCGAAAAAAACATTAGATATTAAGAGGTTACTAAAATACGATGATAATTCTTGTCAAATTTTCAAGCTTTGCAAGTCTATTCTGTGAATAAAATACATGACAAATATAATTAACATTTTTCTTAGAACTTTTGAGTTTAAAAACAATACTTATTTATACAAATTATACGATTTGGAATGTATTTGCCTGATTATATTATTAAAAAGCAACTCAAAATTTTATTTCGTTACCCACGGATTAATAGAAAGTAAGAAAACGATCTTAAAACATTTATTGATCAGTCACTTGAGTCGCGAAAATAAAATCTAAAACAATTTTTCACTACATTACATACAAACACTCGTGTTTCATATCTTTATGTCTTTGAGTTGCGAATAATCCGGTTTCTTTGTTAGTCTAGGTACTAAGTTTTTTTGCCATAGTTGGCATGCGCAGTGTAAGACTTATCACTTATCATGGATAAAATGCTTAAATAAATAAACACAATGCTGCTGTGAGCAAGGTCTGTTCGTTTTGGGCATTTTAATATTTTTGTTTTACAATTATTAAGAAATTCTAAAAGGTCCTAGTCGAATAAACTTTTACAGCGATTAATACATCCAATATAGTTTAGGGTAGTGATTAAGTTCTAAATAAAACAATTTTCTTAATCTAAAATTTATAATTTCCATTATGTAAACTCGTGGAAATACGGTGGTCTAATTCCTAAAATTGTATATTAAGAATTTTAGACGTTATTGGTATTTTAACTGTACGTTTATACGATTTTATTAAAAGTATAACGACAAGAATATATTTGATAATAACGTTTACTTCTAGTTTTTTACAAAATTTTTATAGCAATGTAATTTGTGTAATGTAAAAAAATGATCAGAAAATAATAAATGCACCAGTCTTTAAATTCAAAAGTATGCAGGCTTCATTATAGCATTTCGTTTATAATTTAATATTGTTTTTTTTAAATCCTTACCCAATTTCGGGAATATCTTCACTTTCAAAAATCTGGTCTTCCTCCTGTTCACGCTCTTGAAATTTTTCCATCTTTACTTGTCTCGTTGCAAAAATGAAAACTTTTAATCCTTAGTGTATAAAAGGAACACGAATAAAGATCTTACACAAGTGAATGCGCACACAATCACACAATTGTAAAAAAAAATTAAGAACACTAACGTACACGTAAAGGTATATTAATATTTGTTCTTGTAAAAAATGACGTTATTTTTTATAGATCCTTAAGACTAATCAGTCTTGATTCGAAAGATGCGCCCGGAAAAATCAAAAAGAAAAACAACGAATGTCTAGAAAAAAGTACCCGTTTCGCACGAACTAAAGCGGAAATAATAATAATTAAAACGGAACTAATAGCTGGGGGACAAGGCGCGATTCGCGGATGATGTTGAAAACTCGACGATAAATGGTTTTTCTTTCTTTTCTTCGGTTGTTCTTGTTTAAACGGTGGTCATAACCAGACAGGCAAAATTGTCGGTGTTGTTTGCGGAATGCAAAAACGAAATGATTGACACAAAATCCGCAAAAATCGACACGTCCGGTAAACGAAAAAATAAATAAAGAGAAACTATATCACATGAACTTAAGGATACCGCGGGCCGGGACGGTTGATGTGTATTATTTATGTACCAAGAAAAATTCGAAATCGCCGAAAGGGTCACTTTGGAAAGCGAAACCAAAAAGTCCTTTTCAGAAAAATGACGTAACGCAACATATCACTCCAAATACGAGCTAAATGCGTACTAAATGCGATGAGAGTGCGGACGCTTGCCCAGAACGGTGAGCGGCCCAGGGCGACGCCCCTTTCTGTCCCCCACCGACGTCTCCCCTGCGTCTCTTACTATCCCCACCAAAGCGCAGCGTTGTACTACAGGATTCCTCCTGACCCCTGCCAGTGATCTGGTTACGCAACGTTCTGACTGCTCTCTGGATGCATTCTTTTCTAATTAATCAAATTATTATTACGACCGAGAGGAATAAATGGCCATAGTATTCTACCATCATTAGTGACATCAGTCGCAACCGCTGGTATAGAAAGAATATGTCGAACTAGAGTTTCTATCGATTTTAATTAAATAGATTTAAAAACTATTAACGAGGGCAACTAGCGAATATTTTCTTTCATTTTCTTATAGCATTGATATGCATATTGTTCCTAGAAAATTGCAGTAAAAATATTTCTGAGAAAATATTCAATATTACATATACGATGCTACGACAGAAAGCAAAAAAAAATGTATATTTCAGATGCAAAAATCACTCTTTTTTAATTCGCACAATTATTAATTCTAAAAACTCACTGGCAATTAAATGAATAAAATTATAAATAAATTTTGTGTTAAATGTTACTAAATAAATATTAAAATTCAAATTAATTAATCAAAGAACAAAAACCAATTTTAACTTGTATACAGCCCATTTATATTTAATTATTATTGAATGAATAAATTTTAACATTAGAAAAATATGTAAAAAGGTATTAATCAAATTAATTAATCAAAAAACAAAAACTAATTTTAACAGCCCATCTATATTAAACTATTACTAACTGAATAAATTTGAGCATTAGAAAAATATGTAAAAAGTTATTAACAAATACAATAATAGTGTTTAGTTGCAAGAGTAATAAGTGGAGAATTTTTTCAATTTTTTATATCATTGGTGAACATTGTTCTTAGAAAGTTATGATAAAAATATTTTAGAAGATACATTAAATATTACAAAATATGCATTAACATTCAAATTAATTAATCAAAGTACAAAAACAAATTTTAACGTGTATACAGCCCATCTATATTTAACTATTATTAACTGAATAAATTTTAGCATTAGAAAAATATGTAAAAAGTTATTAACAAATACAATAATAGTGTTTACTTGCAAGAGTAATTAGTGGAGAATTTTTTCAATTTTTTATATCATTGGTGAACATTGTTCTTAGAAAGTTAGGATAAAAATATTTTAGAAGATACATTGAATATTACAAATATACATTAACATCCAAATTAATTAATCAAAGTGAACAAAAACAAATTTTAACTTGTATACAGCCCATTTATATTTTACTATTAATTGAATAAATTTTAACATTAGAAAAACATGTAAAAACTTATTAACAAATACGATAATAGTGTTTACTTGCAAGAGTACTTAGTGGAGAATTTTTTCAATTTTTTATATCATTGGTGAACATTGTTCTTAGAAAGTTAGGATAAAAATATTTTAGAAGATACATTGAATATTACTAAATATACATTAACATCCAAATTAATTAATCAAAGAACAAAAACAAATTTTAACTTGTATACAGCCCATCTATATTTAACTATTATTAACTGAATAAATTTTAGCATTAGAAAAATATGTAAAAAGTTATTAACAAATACGATAATAGTGTTTACTTGCAAGAGTACTTAGTGGAGAATTTTTTCAATTTTTTATATCATTGGTGAACATTGTTCTTAGAAAGTTAGGATAAAAATATTTTAGAAGATACATTGAATATTACTAAATATACATTAACATCCAAATTAATTAATCAAAGAACAAAAACAAATTTTAACTTGTATACAGCCCATCTATATTTAACTATTATTAACTGAATAAATTTTAGCATTAGAAAAATATGTAAAAAGTTATTAACAAATACGATAATAGTGTTTACTTGCAAGAGTACTTAGTGGAGAATTTTTTCAATTTTTTATATCATTGGTGAACATTGTTCTTAGAAAGTTAGGATAAAAATATTTTAGAAGATACATTGAATATTACTAAATATACATTAACATCCAAATTAATTAATCAAAGAACAAAAACAAATTTTAACTTGTATACAGCCCATCTATATTTAACTATTATTAACTGAATAAATTTTAGCATTAGAAAAATATGTAAAAAGTTATTAACAAATACAATAATAGTGTTTACTTGCAAGAGTAATTAGTGGAGAATTTTTTCAATTTTTTATATCATTAATGAACATTGTTCTTAGAAAACTAGAATAAAAACATTTTGGAAAATACGTTCAATATTACATATACAATATCCCGACACAAAGAACAAAAAATGTATATTTCAAATGTAAAAGTGATTCGCTTTTTTCAATTTGTAAAATTTTTAACTCCGAAAACTCATTGACAATTAAATGAATAAAATTACAAATAAATTTCTACAACACAAGAATGTCACTAAATATAAACATCGACATCCAAATTAATTAATCAAAGAAAAAAAACAAATTTTAACTTGTATACAGCCCATTTATATCTAATTATTATTAATTGAATAAATTTTAACATTAGAAAAACATGTGAAAAGGTATTAACAAATATTGGGTCTGGGAAAAAGTTCGTGGCGTTTTTTCAGTAAAATTCAACTGGTCCCCGCATGGCGCGTGGACGAATTCATTTAAACCGAATATGCTCCATTATTATCGACAATGTTTCGCCATTTTTTTGGTAGATCCATGATCCCATCGGTGAAAAACTTCTGTGGTTTCTGGTCGAAAAACTGAATCAAGTAGTTTTCACAGGCTTCTTTTGAAACCAACTTAATTCCATTGAGAGAGTTCTGCAGAGATCGAAACAGATGATAGTCAGAGGGTGCTATATCCGGGCTGTAAGGTGGGTGCATCAAAACTTCCCAACCAAACTCTCTCAATTTTTGACGGGTCATCAAAGGAGTGTGTGGTCGGGCGTTGTCATGATGGAAGACAACACCTTTCCTATTAATCAATTCGGGCCGTTTTCTTTCAATCGCCTGGCGTAATCTCTCTAGTTGTGCACAGTAGAGTTGAGAATCAATCGTCTGACCAGTTGGAAGTAGCTCGTAGTGGACGATTCCCCTCCAGTCCCACCATACACACAGCATCACTTTTTTGGCGTCAATGTTGGCTTAGCGAACGCTTGTGACGGCTCACCATCCTTTATCCACGATCTTTTACGCTTCCGATTATCGTACGTAATCCATTTTTCATCTCCGGTTATTAAACGTTTCAGAAACGGCTCGATTTCATTCCGTTTCAGCAGCGCATCGCAGATGTTAATTCGGTCCATCAATGTTTTATACGCTCAACTCATGAGGAATTAATACGTCAAAAACAAATTTTAACTTGTAACCAGCTTTGTGTAAATGGTTCAAAACAGTTTTGTGGTCAATGCCTAGCTCCATGCCAATATCGACACTGCTGATATGCTTATCTTGCAAGACTTTTTCAAGAATTTCATCAATTTTTTATATCATTGGACGACCGGAGCATTGTTCTTTCACATTGAAATTTCCAGAACGAAAGCGAGCGAACCATTTCCGCGCAACAGATTTCGATAAAGTACCTTCACCGTACACAGCACAAATTTTATCACAAGCCTGCGCAGCGTTCTTTTTTCTTTTTTATCATAATAATATTGCAGAAATAGGATGAAATTTTTTGATTCTTCTCCATTTTCAAGTGCGAATAACTTTCCAACCACTGCACCGATTACAATGTTTCTAAGCTCAAACTAACGTTTAAGGTCATGTAAAAAACGAGCCGTCGGTGGTGTCGCTGTGACTTGTTTATTATTGAGTTGAATAAATTTTATCATTAGAAAAACGCCACGAACTTTTTCCCAGACCCAATATAATAAGTGTTTGATTGCAAGAGCAACTAGCGAAAATTGCTTTCAATTTCTTATATCATTGGTGTACATTGTTCCTAGAAAACTGGGATGAAAATGATTTTGATTGTTAGAAAATTAATATTAAAATCTAATCATTGAAGGTTGATATAGATTAAGTTAATCAACCACAGGATCCATCAAAATTACATTCAAATCCAAATTAATTAATCAAAAAACAAAAACCAAATTTAACAGCCCATTTATATTTAACTATTATTGATTGAATAAATTTTAACATTAGAAAAATATGTAAAAAGTTATTAACAAATACGATAATAGTGTTTACTTGCAGGAGTACTTAGTGGAGAATTTTTTCAATTTTTTATATCATTGGTGAACATTGTTCTTAGAAAGCTAGGATGAAAATATTTTTGAAGATACATTGAATATTACTAAATATACATTAACATCCATATTAATTAATCAAAGTACGAAAACAAATTTTAACTTGTATACAGCCCATTTATACTTAATTATTATTGATTGAATAAATTTTAGCAATAGAAAAATATGCAAAAAGTTATTAACAAATACAATAATAGTGTTTACTTGCAAGAGTAATTAGTGGAGAATTTTTTCAATTTTTTATATCATTGGTGAACATTGTTCTTAGAAAACTAGAATAAAAATATTTTTGAAGATACATTGAATATTACTAAATATACATTAACATCCAAATTAATTAATCAAAGTACGAAAACAAATTTTAACTTGTATACAGCCCATTTATATTTAACTATTAATGATTGAATAAATTTTAGCATTAGAAAAATATGTAAAAAGTTATTAACAAATACAATAATAGTGTTTACTTGCAAGAGTAATTAGTGGAGAATTTTTTCAATTTTTTATATCATTGGTGAACATTGTTCTTAGAAAACAAAGATGATAAATATTTTTGAAGATACATTGAATATTACTAAATATACATTAACATCCAAATTAATTAATCAAAGTACGAAAACAAATTTTAACTTGTATACAGCCTATTTATATTTAACTATTAATGGAATAAATTTTAACGTTAGAAAAATATGTAAAAAGTTATTAACAAATACGATAATAGTGTTTACTTGCAAGAGTAATTAGTGGAGAATTTTTTCAATTTTTTATATCATTGGTGAACATTGTTCTTAGAAAACAAAGATATAAATATTTTTGAAGATACATTGAATATTACTAAATATACATTAACATCCAAATTAATTAATCAAAGAACAAAAACAAATTTTAACTTGCATACAGCCCATTTATATTTAACTATTATTGATTGAATAAATTTTAGCATTAGAAAAGTATGTAAAAAGTTATTAACAAATACAATAATAGTGTTTACTTGCAAGAGTAATTAGTGGAGAATTCTTTCAATTTTTTATATCATTGGTGAACATTGTTCTTAGAAAACTAGGATAAAAATATTTTTGAAAATACATTGAATATTACTAAATATACATTAACATCCAAATTAATTAATCAAAGTACAAAAACAAATTTTAACTTGTATACAGCCCATTTATATTTATATTATTGATTGAATAAATTTTAGCATTAGAAAAATATGTAAAAAGTTATTAACAAATACAATAATAGTGTTTACTTGCAAGAGTAATTAGTGGAGAATTTTTTCAATTTTTTATATCATTGGTGAACATTGCTCTTAGAAAACTAGGATAAAAATATTTTTGAAAATACGTTCAATATTACATATACAATATCATCCAACACAAAGAACAAAAAAATGTAATTTCATTAAAAGTGATTAATGCTTTTTTAATTTGTAAAATTTATTAACAAATACGAAAACTCATTGAAATTAAATAAATAAAATTTTTTATATCATTGGTGAAATTTCTACAAATAAATATTTTTGAAGATACATTGAATATTATAAATATACATTAACATCCAAATTAATTAATCAAAGAAAAAAAACAAATTTTAACTTGTATACAGCCCATTTATATTTATTTATTATTGATTGAATAAATTTTAGCATTAGAAAAGTATGTAAAAAGTTATTAACAAATACAATAATAGTGTTTACTTGCAAGAGTAATTAGTGGAGAATTTTTTCAATTTTTTATATCATTGGTGAACATTGTTCTTAGAAAACTAGGATAAAAATATTTTTGAAGAAACATTGAATATTACTAAATATACATTAACATCCAAATTAATTAATCAAAGTACAAAAACAAATTTTAACTTGTATACAGCCTATTTATATTTAACTATTAATGGAATAAATTTTAACATTAGAAAAATACGTAAAAAGTTATTAACAAATACGATAATAGTGTTTACTTGCAAGAGTAATTAGTGGAGAATTTTTTCAATTTTTTATATCATTGGTGAACATTGTTCTTAGAAAACAAAGATATAAATATTTTTGAAGATACATTGAATATTACTAAATATACATTAACATCCAAATTAATTAATCAAAGAACAAAAACAAATTTTAACTTGCATACAGCCCATTTATATTTATTTATTATTGATTGAATAAATTTTAGCATTAGAAAAGTATGTAAAAAGTTATTAACAAATACAATAATAGTGTTTACTTGCAAGAGTAATTAGTGGAGAATTTTTTCAATTTTTTATATCATTGGTGAACATTGTTCTCAGAAAACTAGGATAAAAATATTTTTGAAGATACATTGAATATTACTAAATATACATTAACATCCAAATTAATTAATCAAAGAACAAAAACCAATTTTAACTTGTATACAGCCCATTTATATTTAACTATTAATTGAATAAATTTGAGCATTAGAAAAATATGTAAAAAGTTATTAAGAAATACAATAACAGTGTTTACTTGGAAGAGTAATTAGCGGAGATTTTTTCAATTTCTTATATCATTGGTGCACATTGTTCCTGGAAAACTGGGACAAAAATGTTTCTGAAGATGCAACGTTCAATATTATATACACAATATTCCGACAGAAAGAACAAAATGTATACTTTAGACGCAAAAATGATTAGTTTTCTTAATTTGCAAAATTTTTAATTCTAAAAAGTCATTGGCAATTAAATAAAATTATAAATAAATTGGTATAAAACAAGAATGTTAGTAAATTAACATCAAAATCCAAATTAATTAATTGAAGAACAAAAATATAATTTTAGCGTGCCTTATAATTTGTATGCAGTGCATTTATATTTAATTATTATTGAGTAAATAAATTTGATTAGAAAATTATTTTAAAAAAATTACAATATTTTACTTGCAATAAAAATAATTTATAATTTGCGAGCACACGTCAGGTAAAAATTCATTTTCTTAATTTGGGAACCCTTTTCAAAAAAAATGTGAGTAATAAATTAATTTTATTAAAATTATTTAAAATAAAACCAAATTTTCATTTATTATAACAAAAAGTGCATTGGGTAAAAAATAGCGAAATTTTAAGGTTAAATATGACTTTCTTTCAACAACAGTTAGTAAAAAACACTATTTTGATTACTCCCTGTTATCTGCAACAACAAAGAATCACCAATAAGATTGGAGAAATTGACAATGCACCTTCGATTCTTCAAAACGTGGTCAATTCTGTCAAGGAAAAAATTACGCTCTGTAGAAAAATATGGCTATGTAACATATCTTATTTAATAAATGTTTGTTTTCTAAATTAAGTTTGATTTCTTTCTTTAACACAATCTTTTCCTTTTCAATGTGTAAACAATAAAAAAAAGTATATTTGCTAATACTAAAATAGAGAAATTTTTTCAATGTGGTAGCGGACTGATAGATAGACTAGTAAGTAAAATTATCTTTGGATAAAAACTTTGTGACTCACACCTTATCATAAGTGTGTGAATAAACTAGATTAAATATTACGTCGATATCCTAAATGTACAAATAATTTGGATAATTTTATAGTAAATTAAATGAAAAGCTTATATTATGAACTTGAAAAAGAAATGAACAAAACTAAAAGTGAAGTATGGTTTAAAAGCAATGTTAACATATTAAAAGTTTAGTGAATGATATGCTGGAAATGCTTAAATGGTTGGGCTGTAACTATTACGTGTTAAATCACATTTTCAAAAAGCTTATAACATCACAAAAGATGAAGGTGAAGAAATGGAGAAAATGAAACAAAATATATTAATTCACAATTTTTGGGTGTTAAAAGGAAACTCTATTAGATTAATAGATGTTCAATGATGGAGGATATTAATGACTAGAGTCCGGATTTCTAGGCATTAAGCTTATTATAAATATTACAAGCAGATACATTTAGTATTAAAATGTGTACGAAATATGTAAAAATAAGTCATTTGGCACTAATGTTCAGATGCCTTTTTTGCTTTTTTAGTAATATTTGTCCTTAATTTAATATTTTGTGCTTATTTACAGCTTTCTTTTTTAATATTTTTACGTATAAGTTTACATAAACAAATCAGAAATATACTTAGTGTAGAAAAAGATGTATGGAAAACATAAAAATAATTAAAAAATAACAACGTATCAAACATGAGAATCTAAATATGCATTATGTCGACTATTTCCCCGCATCTCCATACACACGTAGGTACTTCCCCGTTGATCGCGTCGCATCAGCAAACAGTGCCGCTAGAAATATCACATCACAAACACGTGATACACCTCCGTTCCTGGAATTCCCCGGTGTCTTTGGCATTTGTAAACGAACATTTCATGAACTATTACATTCTATAAGTGTGTTTACACGTTGTTAAACTGAATTAGTTTAGTTTTGTGTAAAATTATTTTAAAATGCCAAAGCAGAGGCCCACGGTAGACGAATGGATTAAAGAATATAAAGAGTTGCATTTTGAAAATGGTAGATTATTTTGCCGAGCCTGTATAAAAACGGTAAGTTGTTTCTTATAGATTAAATCCTTGGTACATCATTGTTGTTCCTAATTTTAGATTCAGTGCGACAAAAAATACAATATTAAACAACATGTGCAAACAGTTTTGCATCAACAAAGTCTACAAAGGTTTACAAATAAATCTAAGCAACAAACAATTGGTGAATCCTTACAGTCATGTTCTGGCTATAACGAACAACAGCGATTTAATTTTGATCTATGCAAAGCTATGGTGCAGTCTGATATACCATTAAACAAATTAGAAAATGATAGCTTTAAAAGATTTTTGGAACAATATTGCAAGATACATGTACCGGATGAAAGTACCCTTCGAAAATGTTATGTTAGCTCTGTATATAAAGAAACTATCCAGAAAATAAAAACGCTAGTGGGTAATAATTACATTTGGTTTACCGTAGACGAAACTACAAACGTTTGCGGGAGGTATGTTGCAAACTTAATTATAGGTGTGCTTAATGAGGAAATATTAACGGAAGGATACTTGATATGCTCAAAAGAGCTGGAAGCAACAAATAACAATACAGTTACAAGATTTGTAAATGAGACATTAACAAATTTTTATCTACCCGAGGCTGTGCCCTATGACAAAATATTATTAATGCTTTCTGATGCTGCACCGTATATGGTTAAAACTGCATCAAATCTTAAGATTTTTTATCGAAATTTAGTTCATTGCACTTGTTTAGCACACGGTCTTAATCGGGTTGCCGAAATTATACGTCTTCAATTCCCTCTTGTTAATGAACTAATAAAAAATGGCAAACAAACGTTCATTAAAGCTCCATTACCACCTGAGCCAGTGTTAACTCGGTGGAGAACTTGGTTAGACGCTGCTTTATACTACGCTGAACATTTCGAAGATTTTAAAAACCTTGTGTTCGAGCTTTCAGATACTGCTGTTAAATCGATAAGAGATTGCCAAGCCGTTTTAGAAAAAGCAGAATTGAAAAATAGTCTCTCTTTTATTAAATGTCATTTTAATCTTGTAAGTAAAACCATAAAATCCTTAGAGCAGCAGCAATTGTCATTAGTTGAATCTGTTAAAAAAATTAATGATTTTAAAAGTGCCATAGACGGTATACCTGGGCGCATTGGTCAAACAGTGCACACAAAACTCAACGATGTTTTGTCAAAGAACGAGGGATTTCAAACCTTAAATAAAATATCCTCGATCTTAAGTGGAGAGGTAGTTCAAGAATTAAATATGGATCCAGCTATCGTGGCAAAATTTAAATATGCCCCTATAACTAGTGTTGATGTCGAAAGAAGTTTTTCAAATTATAAAAACATTTTAAGTGATAGACGACAGAACTTTACAATGGAACATTTAAATGAACATTTAATAATTTCGTGTTTCAAACGGAAATAAATTTTTTTTTATATTGTTTTTATTAAAAACTGTTAATAAAAAGAATTTAAGGTTTTTCATTTTAAAACACATGTTTCAATTATAATTATTAAATATTACTCTGTATCTATGAATTAAAAATGTTTTAAAAATTTCTTTTATTTAAAATATTTGAGTTTTATGACTGAACATGTTTTCTGAATTTATTACATGTTTTTGTTGAAGTACTTAAATGTTAATGTTATAAAAATAAATTATTATAAATCTCAAAATCAATGTTTATTTAATCAATAATGTATATATAATTTATACAATTTTGTATAATGTACGTGCTTTTTTTGCATATGGTAATGCTTTTTTTTCGAAAATCGATAGGCTTTTTTCAATATTTTTAATGCTTTTTAATCCGGACTCTATTAATGACAATATAAAAATAAATGGTTTGATCTATTTTGTCAATCTTCGCAAGATGTTATATTATTTTTTGATTTCCATATAACTTTAAATTAATTCAATTGAATTTAATTGGCTTGACATAATTGCAAGGGCAATTATAATGCATTTTTCAAACATTTTCTTCCCAAATAGTAATTATTTATTACTAAATATTTCCTATAACATACATACATACATACATCATGTACTTACCATTGATTTTGTTCTACCAATATACAGTCTGCCACAGAGAAAACCGAACTTTTTTAAAATAGTAATTCTTAGTGGCACCATCTATTAAAAAAATATGCGTCGGTAAGGTAGATCTTTCACCAATGTTATGTCAAAATATCATATTTGCATCAATAGAAGCAGAGAAATTGCTCATAAAGTAACAGTGTGTATTCGGCATTCGAAAAATGAATTTTGAACAAAGAGCAAATATCAAGTTCTCACGTACAAATGTGTATTAGTGGTATAAACGATTTAAAGACGGTCGTACGGACATAAATGACGACGAATATCTTGGTGCAAAAAATTCTGTGATTACGGAAAATAACATCGAACGTATTCATGAATTTATCAGAAATGAGCCGAAACCCTCATTGCGCTACGTGGGAATGGAATTAAATATTATCAATGATTCAATTCATCGCTTTTTGACACAGCATTTGGGACTAGGAAAGATTTGTGCAAGGTTTGTACCACACAAGTTAACTGATGATCAAAAATTGCTCCGAATTCAACATTGTAGACTTGATTGAAGACTCAAAAAAGGACGAAAATTTCAGGTATTCTATTGTAACTGGCATTCAGAGAATGGTAGCATCCAAGCGAAGAAAGACCGAAAAAAAGCTGTTTGGAGAAGTCAAAAGTGAAGACAATGTCGATTTGTTTTTATGATTCGAAAGGCATAGTGCACAAAGAGTTTGTACCAAGTAGTCAAACAGTCAATGCTATATATTATCTTGGTATTATAAAGCGGCTCTTGGCACGTATTCATCGTGTGTGTCCTCAATATCGTGAAAATGGTAGTTGACGTTTGTTATATAATAATGCACCACCTCATCGCTGGACGTTTATCACTGATTTTCTAGCTACAAATGGCATTTTAACCATCAACCATTCACCTCACCTCTATGATTTCTATCTATTCTCCGAACTACATTTGCCGATGAAAGGACAGCGTTATGCCGACGTCGAAGCCATTAAAATGGCGTCGACTGCGATCTTGAAGGACATCTCTAGAGATGAACTTGAAAATTCATTCGACGTGTTAATTGACCGTGCAAAACGTTGTACTGAAGCCGAAGGCGTCTACTTTGAATAAAATAAATGAATTTTACCAAAATAAAAAGCTTTTGTTTTTATTTTTAAAAAGTTTGGTTTTCTCTCCGACGAACTGTATATTTCATAACAATACGCATAACAAGGTACCCAAAAACAAAACACAAAGCTAGCACAAATAACCTTTCATCGATCTTCGCAAAGGGCAATAATAGTAACATCTAAAGGTAACTTAAGAAGTACACGTTGAGAAAATGGTGTCTTAGATTATTATAGATAACATATACATAGGTGATGGAAACTCTTTGCGAGGAGAACGACAAAGGGTTACTCCAGCGAGCATTTAATTTTTAATAATAAATCAACGCGAAAAAAGGATAGTAAAAGGTTTATTTGTCGATAATAGTAATAATTATAATAATAGCAAGAATACGAAATACTATCAAAGTAGAATTGACAGGATTTTGTCACATGTTTGTAATTCTTCGCACAAGAACCATTACCTCACGAAACACCATTTTCCCTAGCGTGCTGCGGCGCCACTACGCCTAAAAGTATTTTGATACATTAATTTTTATGTCGAGAATGTCGGATTTTTACCTTCTTTGATCGTTATGAAAGATATATGAGTTTACATAGATTATTGTATTTATTCCTAAACTTTTGTTTAAGAAAGTCAAATTAGTCATATTTCACTAATGAAACGTTTACAAATTAAATACTTTACTCGAATATTATTGTAATAAATATTGTTTTGTTGAAATAAAAATTGAAACTTGCGCAAGTCACGAAAAAGAATTAACAGCTAGAATTTTTCCCTTTTCCAAAATTAAAAAGAAGTATATAAGTATTTAATACATTTTTCAAAATTAAAAAGGAATGATTCAGGTATTTTCACGTCTTTTTATTTTCATTTAATAAGGAAGGAAGATTTTTCAGTAATACGAGGATAGTTTGACAAGTAGTGAGAATGACACATAGATGGCGCTCTAATTGGTAAAACAAATGCACTGTAATTTAGGTTGCTTATTTATATGTTTACGTTCCGATATTTAGATAAATCGGTTGATTAGTTTATTTTTGACCGCTGATTCAAAAAGAAGCAACACATCGTTTTGTTAAAATGGAAAAAGCAGAGTATCGTGCGGTGATTAAATACTTCGTAATTAAGGGTATGAAAGCTACCGAAATAATAGACACTTACGGGAAACATTAGGTGAATCTGCTCCATCATCCGCCACAATAAGTAGATGGGTAAATGAATTTAAATGTGGTAGAACAAGCTGTGTTGATGAAGCGCGCTCTGGAGCACCCAAAATCGTGACTTCTAAGAAAATGATTATAAAAATTCATAATATTATTACGCAAGATCGACGACTCAAAGTGAGAGAGATAGCAGGTAAACATTTCAACAGAACGCGTACACCACATTTTAACGAAAGAATTGGGCCTTTCCAAGCTTTCGGCAAGATGGGTGCCGCGATTGCTTACGACCGATCAAAAGTTCACTGGTTTGCGCATTTCCAATGAGTGTTTGGACCTTTATAAGCGGAAGCCGGTTGATTTTTGTAGGCGATTTGTTACTTGCGACGAAACTTGGATACACTACAGTACACCCTAAACTAAACAATAGTCGAAACAATGGTTAGAACGTGGTTCTGCACCTCCAAAGAAAGCGAAAACCACTTTATCGGCAAACAAGGTGATGTCATCGATTTTTTGGGATTCAAAGGGCATTTTGCTCATTGATTACCTTCAGAAAGGTGCCACAATAAACAGACATATTATGCAGAACTTCTACAAAAATTAAATGTTGAGATTCGTGCTAAACGGCCAAGAATGGCAAAGAAAAAGATTCTGTTTCACCAAGACAACGCTCACTCGCACTAGGTGGAAAGAAATTTTCGTCTAACGACGAGCTTATCATCTTCGTAAATGAGTATTTTGCAAGCCTTCCGGAATCGCATTTTAGAGATGGCATAAGGGCATTGGAGCACCGTTGAAATAAATGTATTGCTCTTTTAGGAGAATATATTGAAAAATAATAATTATTTTGTATTTAAAAAATTCGTTTTTCTTTTCCATTCTCACTACTTGTCAAACTACCCTCGTATACTAAACGAATACTTCATATATCAAAAAATTATTTGTTATACGAGGAAGAATCATTAATTAGTCTGATAAAAGAGGCCCACGTTAATAAAAAAAGTATTTGTTTGCAACCTGGTAATCCTTCGAAAGATAGCTGTGAAAATTTGTGTTCATTCCGATCGTAAAGATTCTTGTAATTTGAATAGAAAGTTTTTAGCTTGTCTTGAAACACGAGAAAAGTGGAATGCCGATCAGTGATAAAATTCTTATAAAACAAACGATGAAATGAAAGCTGAGCTGGAGTCTGTTCACGAGAACCAATCTTCATCGACTGCAACCATAAAACAAAAGGTATCTGAGTTTAAACATGACTTGACTAGTACATTACATGAAAAACGTCCAAAAGATGTGTACTAAATAGTGCTTGATGACCGTCGAATAAAATTTGGCGAAGCACTCCACACATGTTACCGCAGAGAGACTCCACACATGTTACCGGTGGATGAAAAAAGAGTGAGTCGGTACAATTTTGAACAGGCTCTCAAAATGTCAATACAGATACATGTTGATTATAAGCAAGTTTTCGTAGTCTGAGTTGGTGAGTTGGACGATATTAGTTTTGCTGACATGTGGATTCAGCAGGACTTTCGCCGCAGAGTATTTAAGAATTAATTTATTGAGGGAAAAATTCAGTTATAGCAATTCAGTTATATGTTCCATATAAATAAACATAAAATATTTATTACTACTTTAGAATAGTATAAATTTATAAATCTTACCCGGACACTTTCGTATAAGCCCGTCTGTTTGATTTATAACGACCAAAGAAATATTTTAATCAAGCAATAAGCCCTGAAAAGCGAATAGAAACTAATTATACTTCTAAAAGCTTACATTTATAATTACTTACAACTACTTTTACAGGGTTTTAATATAACTAAACATTATATATATATATATATATATATATATATATATATATATATATATATATAAAAACGTCACATTCGTAGTAGAGAAACTTACTTTTGAAAATATAGTTGAACGTTTTTCATGATCTGTTAACGTCAAAGTCAGTCAACATTTATATCATGGTGAAGTTCACGAACGAGCAACGTTTGAAAATTATTGAAAATTGCTACTGCAATTCTGAGTCGATGGTCGCAACTTTAAGAGTGCGTACTCCATTTTCGGTCGTAATAATCGTCCTGTCTGATGGGACGATTATTACGGCTGTGCGTGCTATGGTGGATAAATTCGAGTCAAAGATTCACTATTGCTTATTCCTGTACCAGTAAGACGAAGGACCGGTCGAAGTACCGAAAATATCGTAACCGTAAATGCTTCAGTTCAAAATGAGCCAAATCAGTCGACGCCGTTCACAGGAATAGGGAATATCTCTGGCGAATTTTGCGTAAAGATGTTGGCCTACACCCTTACAAGATCAAATTAACTCAAGCGCTGAAAGCTCTTATCATTTGAAGGGCCAAAACGTCTCCAATTGGGCTCTGCTAAAGTTTAAAGAAAATCCTGAATTTCATCGAAAAATCATCTTAAGCGATGAAGCTCATTTTTGGCGTAATGGCTTTGTCAATAAGCAAAATATGCGTTATTGGACAGCAACAAACCACCATGTTATTCAAGAAACTCCATTACAACCACAAAAAGTGATCGTGTGGTGTGGATTGATGATTGCTATGTTACGGTCAATGAAATTCGCTATCGTGCCATGCTGTAAGATTATTTTTTGACAGAATTAGATGGACTTAACATCAGTAATATGTGGTTCAAACACCTGATCTATTAAAGTAGAAGTAAAACAACTGATCTATTAAAGGGGAAGTAACCGTGTAATCTCGAGAAATGGCCTGGTCGGGTAGCCACCTCGTTTATTCTGTTTAACAGCATATAAATTAAAAATTACTTTATCTATTCTACCTGATTAAACGCAAAGTCATTAATAAAACACACGATTTATTTTATTTTTCTAATCAGTCGTGATATGACGATGAACTCTTTGTACGCCCGATATATTTTTCACTGTGTGCTACTCTCGCAAACAGGTGACGAAAATGTTGGTTATTTACAATAACTAATTGACAGAGTGACTTTAATATTCGCAGGAATAGATTTAAATACTCCATTGATTTCATGTGAAAAACGTTTCCTAAGAAAGAATAGTTTTGTACTAGAAAAATATAAACTCACTACTTTTCATAGCTGAATAATTCAAACTTTAGGAATAATCCATCTACATGTTCAAACAATCACATTCTTTGCAAGAATCAAGACTACTAAAATAGAAGATGAGATGTATAATGTTAAAGTAGGCGCACGAGAATATATGATCAAGGACATAAGAAGGTAAAGATTTCTTGGAAAGATATCTCATTTCATATATTTCAAAGTAAATTTTATTTTTCCACCAAATATTTTTCGTATTGCTTCTAGTGCAGTAATTATTGAACAATATTTTTTACGGTTTTTCAAAAATGACTTACTTGATCGCCCCAGATAAAATGTATTTCGATTTCCAAGCTATTAACGAAAATCTCGTTTTGACTACACCAATGTAACACAATTTCAACAGCATTAACAGCAGATCGTGATAATTCTACCTGTGTATCAACTAATATAGATAGTAATGTTATCAGCGAATTGATACAGATTACCGAATGTGAAATAATAAAACTGGGATTAAGAAAAAATCGAATAATGAAAATGTATTAAAAAAGGGGCCTTAATGTCGATCCCTTGGAAAACACCAACACTTTGGATAAAGCAATCTGAGTACAAATTATTGAATTGATCCAGAAGATGTATCTTCTGGGGGTCTGTTATGGAGAAAGAGGTTCGTTCTAGGGATACGATTCATCAACTCTGAATCTATGTAAAGATGCGTTTCAATAAGACTCTTAAAGGAGTCAATTACATCTTTTATACATATATGTAATTATGTATGTTAAGTAGAGAATTAAGATAGATTCTATAACAAAACAACTGTCAATATACATATGTGTTTATTCACCCTTAAATAAAATTAAAATAAGATTTGTCAGTGATATGATATAATTTTTGAAAAATTAAAGATACGGGGGTAGCCATTTATATTTCGGGAGCTGGCAACACTGTTAGTGCTGCCTCCGATCCCATGATTGCATCGTGAAGTTTGACATTTCTGACAATATATTTACCTTGACAATTTTATTATCCGGTCGCTATTTCTATTGTTAACAGTAACATGAATATAAGTTTCGGCGTGGATTATCTCAACAAAAATGCATCGACGAGCTGAATTCTTTATATGGTGGTGAAGCACCACCGAAAACTACAGTATATCGTTGGTATAGTGAATTCAAACTTGGACTTGGAATGCAAGATCGTCATGTGACATACCGTGAGATCGAGGCATCTCTAGGTATTAGTAACACTAGCGTGCATAAGATCCTGCATGAACAGTTAGACGTTAAGAAGCTATGTTCACGTTGGGGACCACATAATTTGACAACCGCTCAAAAAAGGACTCTATACGTATGAGCCCGATAGTAAACAGCAGTCGACCCTGTGGGTATTCCAAGATGAACCGAAACCAACAAAAGTTGTTCGCGCTTGAAGCACATCAAAACAAATGGTAGCCTGTTATTTTGGAAAAACTGGTCACGTTGCAACTGTGCCTTTAGAGGGTTGTAGAACGGTCAATTCCGAATGGTACACAACTATTTGTTTGCCAAAAGTTTTTGAAGAAATAAGGAAAACAAACCGAAAACGATAGATCATTCTACACCACGACAATTCGAGCTCTCACAGGTCGGTTCATATAATTGAATATTTGACAGGGCAAAACATTGAATTGATGAGCCATCCGCCGTACAGCTCTAGTCTAGTACCCTGTAATTTCTTTTTGTTACCACACGTGAAGAATAAACCTCCTGGTCAACGGTTTTCTACGTCGGAAGGGGCAGTTAAGGCATTCAAAACTCATATTTTGGAGTTACCGCCTTCACAGTGACAGCAATGCTTTTCGGATTGGTTTAAACGAATGCAAAAGTGCATTGATTTGCATGGCGAATATTTTGAAAAGTAATAAAACCATTTTCAATAAAAATTTTTTTTTGTTTGCTATTCCCGAAATATAAATGGCTACCCTCGTATCAACCTTTTTACAAGATAATTCTTTAGAATAAAATGATGGATTATTGCCGAACAAGCTACCTTTGTTTTAAAAATATTTAATGATGTAGCAGTTGGAATTAATTTTGGGAAAGCTGTATCAATTTCCAAAGTCGATTAGGAATTATATTCTAAAACTCGCCAGAATATATTTCTTAAAAAAAATATGATCCGAGACGTAACACTGTTAAAGATAACTTTCTGAATTTTAAACGAAAGAGTGAAAAAAATTCTGTAAATCTAATTAATATTCCGGCATCTAAGTATCTGTTATCTTTTTGTACATAATGCGGTTGCAGTATTAGTAATAATAATAATATATTTATTGTTCAACAGTGTACACAACTAGCTGAAGGAATTAAACATTGCAAAAAACATAAACAATATAACCATATAAACCCTTAAAGAAGGCATTAGTATTTTGACTCGTATGAGCTAAGAATTCCTTCTATAAGACATTTAAATGACATCCGGGAACCCGAAGAGTCTCTACAGGACGTAAATTATGTATAGGAACTGTAAAATACAACTGAGAGAGCAAAGCAGGGGAATTAATTCTTTTAAATCTTTTAAAATATTTATTAGAAATTTGTCACTAAAATGTTTTCTCCATAACTTCGAAGAGACAAAATTTTGTCTCTTCAGCAAATAATTATAATCTGAACTCCTCCCTGAATAAATACAATTCATTCTATATGACAAAAAATTCAAAAATCATTTTGTATGTGCTCAAGAGTCAAGTCTATGAAACTACATACTGGATATCATATAATTAATGCATATTTAAATTTACGTCGCACAAGTTTATAAGATAGTGTTTTAAGTTTGGATAAGTTTTTAACGCAACGATATGACCTAATAAAAAATTCTAAACTTTTCGATGCAGAGCAACAAGTTAAATCAATGTGTTTTTAAAAGATAATTGGCAATCAAAGACAACACTCAGACATTAACGAATTCAACCCGACGCATTTTTCCAAAGTCTGTATGACTCAATGCTTTTTCCGTTATCAATGATTTGTGTCTGAATAGCTGTGTAATAATAACAGACTAGTATTGATGTTAATAACATGTAAATACCACAAATGCTCCCTTATGGAAGTCACTACAGAGAACACAAATCTGTGCAAAAACCCGATTGTGTTATAAATTACAATAAAGCCAAAAAAGGAGTCGATCTTTCAGACCAAATGTCATCTTGCTATATTTCATTAAGAAAAACCACTAGAATTGATTTGTGGTACTATGTTAGTAAATGCATGATGCCTACGAAGGTGGTTCCATAAGTACCTGACCTGACCTGTTGTTTCATCAAGACAATGCCCCAGCTCACAAATCCCTTATTGCAATGGCTAAAATGAATGAATTAAAGTTTGAATTGCTACCTCATGCACCCTATTCGCCAGATTTAGCTCCCTCGGATTATTTTCTGTTCCCAAACTTGAAAAAATGGCTCAGTAGTCAATGATATTCCAACGATGAAGAAGCGATGTCGGCAGTTAATGGCTATTTTGAGGAGCAAGACAGTTCTTATTATAAAAAGCGCATTGAACTTATTAAACATCGCTGGGAAAAGTGTATAGAGCTGAAAGGAGATTATGTTAAAAAATAAATATATTTCTTTCAAAAATTTTTGTGTTTTCTTTGTTGGGTCGGGTACTTCTGGGACCACCCTCGTATATACTAAATTTGGAGCTCGTAAAAATTTCTGTATTCTAAATTTTCGCAAAAGAATAACTAATGCTCTTTTGAAAGTTGAAAACGAGTCTCCTTCGCCGAAACCATTCGCTCATATTCTGGTGGAATATGATGGACTTCCAAGAACGATCGGTGAAGAGACGATGTAAAAACTATCAATCAATAGCTGAGAAAGAAGGAAGGGAAAATGTCATCAAGAAGACCAAAAGAGTCAACACTTATTGCCCAGCCTGTAAAAATAAACCAACGCTTTGTATCCCATGTTTTGCAGAAGTTCATAAATGAGTTATACTTCAATTATAATTATTGTTCATTTTGTCTATTTTGTTTGACGAATTTTTTTTTATATTAAAAACAACTGTGAAAGAAATTTTATTTTTCAATTGCCAGTGTATATTATCATCTAGCATATTCCCAGATATCGAATTTAAACTATACTCTTTTAAATATAATTGGAAACATATGTGAACCACTGGTAGTACACGCCGCCAGATGAAAGCGATGCCTGTGAACCCTGTGAACCACCGGTGGTACACGCCGGGTTAAACCCGTTAAACACCATTTTTCACAAACATTACTCTGTGGTATGTTTAATAAGTAGGAGTACACTCTATATTCATATATTTTAGTTAACAACATAAAGTAACAAGTTTAAAAGCTCTAGATAAATTAAAAAAATATTGCAGCAACCCTACTATTCTAACGATATTAAGTTAATGGCAATTTTAAATAGACATCCTACTTAAGCACGGTGAATAAATTTTATTATCGAAAAATGTTCATGAAATCGTTATAAATCATTTTGTTCGAAATTTTTGCGAAGTTAGATAATTGGGAAACTGATCTATAATTACCAATTATAGTTCGTGAACACTTCTCGTGAATAGAAATTATCTTTGTCTTCTTTAACTTTTCAGAAAATATACATTCAACTAATAGCATATTAACAAGATTTCAGGATTTCAACTATGAAGTAGAAAATTTCAAAATGGCATAATAAGGTACGATCTACAACGAAATTTAATTTTAAATCACGTGTTTAACATAAAAAAAGTAAACATAATTATAAAATCTCGAAGGTTATTTGAATTGATAAAGAAAACTCATATTTTATTCAACAGGACATTGCAAGCGTTTGAATATAATCATCACGTGGAATTATGCACGTCATAATAATCACGAAAACAGTAAACAACCCATGATTTGAGATCATTCAACTATATAACGAATGTTTAAGTTAGTTTGTTAATTGTGCTTATTAATATTGAACAAAAAAGAATATTGCATATGATATTGTTAACAGATAAGAATTCTTATAATAGACTAAAAATGATATGTACTATGTTTTATTTTGAGACTATTCATAATATACAGTACCTAGCAATTGAACTAGGGCTACCCTTGCGTATTGAGAAGTTTGTAATACAAGCCGTTTGTATTTAAATATATAGGGTGAGGCGCCAAAATCCTGACGAATTATAAAATTTTGTTTTATATATTTTTTATTGTAAAAACAAAAAGGTTTACAAAATCCTTTTAGCCACATTGTTTGTAAGACCATAAAGAACACATTTACTCAATGTATCCTCCACTTGCTTGAATGACCGCCTCCATTCTCGGTTTGAAGCATGCGCAGGCGCGCTTTAATTTGTCACGGTCTATATCGGTGAACGCCGCTTCAATAGCGGTTCTCAATGAAGCGATATTTGGATGTCTTGACTTGTTCAACTACGCTCCATACATGGAAGTCCAAAAGACAAAAATCTGGACTATTGGGAGGCCAAAATTCTTTCGATCAAGACATGTCGACGTTGCCCGACAACCAATTTTGCACAAAGTGTGCTGGAAAACATACAGCTTTCCAGGTGATACATTTTTCATCCACAGCTTCACTACATTTGTCAGAACAGGCAAATAAATTTCTTTTGTGACATTTTTCTTATATATGATTGTGTATATATATGAATATATATATGTATATACGTTATTCATAAAATTGTATTATCAGAATAGTTATCTCATAAATTAATTCGTAGTTCTATTTAATTATTAATGAATATAATTATCATATATATATATATATATATACATACTTATATACATATATCTGAAGGTGTATTTTCTCGAGTTCTAAGTCATGTATGAGTTGTGTCTTGAGAAGAACCATTCCCTCAACGTATCACTGAGATCTCACTCGTTATCTTCTAGACCTGCTCTGTCACTTACTAGCGCTGAAGTCTGACATCCATCTAGTGAGCGGTGCTTTTACTTACACGTTGCTGCCTTGGTGGGGAGCCTTGCTTTACTGACGTCACGTACGCTCGACTGCGTATAATTGGTCAGTATGGTAATGCTCCCCACCAAGGCAACAACATATAAGTAGGTGCACTACTAGACACACGTCAAAGGATCTTCTGCGTCAGTAAGCAACATACCAGCTCTAGAAGATGACAAGTGAGATCTCGTTGAACGGTCCTTCTCAGGACATAATTTACACATGGCTTGTAACCCGAGAAAATACATCTTTATCGTACGCCCGCGAAACATCAAGTATAACATATATATATCATCGCATTAAATTAGTCTTTTAAATTAGCAGAATAATTTTAGTTATAACTAATATAAATTTAATTAAGTTCATCATTAAAAGGTATGTTGCCGAAACATTTACTTAAAATATTAAATATCGCAATTTAAATTTGTTTTAATAAAATTAGTTCGTCACGTTCCACAATTCTTGACTATTTTTTAAATATTACCCAAACTGCAAGAGAAAGAATGCAGTTGTTTGAAGCTTTTTGCTATCAGGTCGAAAATGTAAACAAACTCGTGTGCTATTAGAATTCCATTCATTCGTTCGTTTTTTTTAAATGAAACATACAAATGCTTTCTTTCTAGTTTGATGTCGCTACGACTCGTCCTATAAATACAGACTAATAATTGTAAACCCTTTCGGGGCAGTAATTACTTTTCCCCTATGTATTTTTGCATAATATAAGACCTATTGTCCTATATATTTGTATTTACTGTTGGGCAATAAATGCTATCATATTATTGTCAGGTGAAAAGAACCGTTTTCAAATACGTAAAAATTCAAATATTCATATTTAAAAATGGGATAAATTTGATAACTTGAGATTCTGAAAAGAGTAACAATAATTTGTAATTATAATCATTATTGTTACGACAAAATTAAAGGTCGTGTATTAAACTCTGTGAATTATCGTTATATATAAATTAAATTTAGATTGAATAAAAGCGAATTTTAAAACGTTCATGCTCCAAAAAAAAAAAAAACGGTTTGGAATGCTGTCGTATCATTTCAATGGACGTCCATTCTTCTCACATTGATTGCAAAGTTCTTTTCCTTATTCGCCGTCAGGAGAGAGGACTCCTCTCCTCTCCTCAAGTTCTAAGTCCGTTACGAACTTTTCGGGCGAGTGGATTAGAAAGGAAGTGGAGTATTCTTTGTCTAAACGCTTCCTGTGCGGCACACAGACCCCGTGAGTTAAACGCCCGTAGTTGCAAATTGCAGGTTGAGGGACAGGTGTTGTTACTTGTCATCTTGTCTTGCTCATCTTTTCTAACCACCGATCTAAGCATTCGTATTTTGATCTATTAAATCAATAATATCGTTTTAAATTTGTCAGAGTATTCACTTGGCGGTGAATTTGGGAATGTTTAAATCTTGCGATTTTCAATATTTTGTTTTACACAATCTTAAGTTAATTAGTGTTATTAATTTATGTAATAAAACTAAAAATAATTTTCTGGCAATGCAATTGGGTAAATTAAGAGTCATAGTTTCACATATTTCTATATCTAATCTAGAGTTAATTAGGTCATTATTAAAAAAATTATTTAAAATTTTAAAGATATTCATACAATTGAATTTAAAATGTTTCAATGCTGGAATATTCAATTTTAATATAATTACCTTAACTTAAAATTTGTCAGGTTTATGAGGATAACAATGACAAATAAGTAAATTTTCATTCACTAAAGGTTAATAAAACCCCTTTTCATAATAATTTTCCTATTCTGTATACGTATTTCAACAGCTAAGTTGTCGTCATCAGCAGATAATTAATCACAGTGTTGTACCTGTAATCACGGCAAAACTCGCACAGAAACCAGTCCGTATCGAACTTTCACCGTCCAAAGGTAAACACACTGTGTGTTTGGCGACACTTTAATTATTTGCAGATGATAACTTAGTTGTCGAAATGCGTATACATTAAAATACGAAAATTATTGTGGAAATGGGTTTTATTAACCTTTAGTGATTTTGGCAAATAAACTTTGATATAGTATAGACAGATAAAATAATGTTTAAAAAATCAATCAATAAGTAAGTTGTTGTATGACTCATAGGCCAGTATACAGGAATAACTAGAATAAATTAGACAGTTGAAAACAAACTGTAAATATAATAAAGAATAGTTAACAGCAGACTTGGAGGTCAAATCAAACGTAGAAAAGTTACGTGGATTTTTTTCTATTACGCCGGCATTATTTATCTGACTTTTACAGAGCAGATTTTGATCGAGAATAACACATTATAAGAATTGTTAAATCGAGAGCCTCATAGAACACGCATATTTTGTGATGCCTCGAAAACACAAAAAAGCGTTGATTGTGCTTTTATAGAATCAGACTCCAAATATACACGTCAATTCAAATTCAAATTACCCGCCTATAGATCTCTTTTCAGTAAGCCTATGCTATTCTACGTGCCTTGAAATATAAAACTAGATTCTGAATAAATTTCCATTCACCTAAGCATTCTTTTTGTTTTTGTAATAAACAGGTCAAACTTGAGGTAAAATGCTTTTCAGAGCTTTTCGTAGGGACGATTTTGCAATAGTCATCTGTTGTAGTCTACGTTTTTCTGAAGCACTTATACAAGCTAGTGTCGTTAGCCGTTCTTTATTCCTCTTGTGTCAAGAGGCTACAGTTTCTTGAGAGATGCCAATGCTTCAGCAAGGAGCATTCTATAACTCAATCCACTCTCATCGCAGATACATATTTAGTCACTTGTACACCCGCTTTCTGCAACTTTCTAAAGTTTTCTTTAAACTTTTCGATTGCTGATACATTCATCAGATCGTCTATATATATAGACGATCTTCAGCGTCAGTAAGCGATAGACCAGTTCCAGCTGATGACGAATGAGAACTCGTTAAAACGTCGAGAGAACGGTCCTTCTCAGGACCCAGCTCACGCGTGGCTTAGAACCTGAGAAAATACATCATCATATATATAATATATAATTCAGTTGCTCTACACAGTATCTTTCTTCTATCAAGCCAACCAACATTCGGGAATTGATTCATCTTAGAAAATTGTTTGCTGAACAGCAAAGAGTGTTGTAAAATAAGGCCTGAAAAAAATGGCACCCCTTTCGATTGTTGCTGCGAAAACCACATGAATAATAATTTATCAAACTGTTTGTATTCACTGAATTTCTACACTTAACACATGGATCAATAAGTCCCGAAACCCATGATTTGTACGCAACTGTAACCACGTCTTTCTACCAGTACTAACCTTTGCTTGAAACGTGTCAAAATTTTAAGTCTTTATTGGACCAGAAACAGCTGAGTTATCGAGGTTGGAGTAAAGTCGTTTTGTAGTTTGTTTAAACAATGGAAAAAACCGAGTTTCGTGTTTTGATAAAACATTGCTTTTAATGGTTAAAAACACCACGCAAGCAAAACAATGGATTGAAAAATGTTACCCGGACTCTTGTCCATCAAAAGCAACGATTTGTCGGTGGTTTGCCGAGTTTAAAATTTAGTGGTCGTACCGACACAAATGACGCGGAACGCTCGGGTAGACCGGTGGAAGCCGTTACACCGGAAAATTGAGTGAATGACAAAAATTATAATGAAAGATCGTAAAGTGAAGCTCCGTATTGCTGAGATGACACAGATATCATATGGAAGTGTATTTACTATCCTTCATGAAAAATTGAGCATGAAAAAGGTTTTTTCCAAAACTGGGTTCGCGATACTCTCGATGGAACAAAAACAGCAACGAGTCGATGATTCAGAAAGCTGTTTATTATTTACTCGCAACAAAAAATTCTTTTACGTGACCATGGACGAAACACAAATGGAGACATCACTACACTCCAGAGTCGAAAAAACAGTCATCTAGTGGCGCACAGCTGGCGAAAGCCGTCCGAAATTATCCGAAAACGCAGCAGTCAGCTGGCAAAGTCCTGGTGTCAGTTTTTTGGGATACACATGGCGTGATTTTCATTGACTACCTCGAAAAAGGTAAATTCAACAGTGATTATTATATTGACTTACTGGTGCTTTTGAAGGAGGAAATCGCAAAAAAACGACCGCACATGCAGAGAAAAAAAATCCTTTTTCACCAAGACAATGCACCCTGCCACAAGTCGATGAAAACTATGGCAAAATTGTCGACGAATTGGGTTTTGATCATTTTTTTCGGTTTAGCCCCCATACTGGCTCTTTGCTGATCTTAAAAAAATGCTCCAGGGAAAGAGATTTGGCAAGGAGGTCATCGCTGAAACTGAAGCTTATTTTGAAAAAGATAAATTTTTTTATTTTGAAAAATTGGAAAAGCGTGATAGTCAAAAGGTGATTATGTTGATGAATAAAAAAAAATTTTGCAAAAAAAATGTTGTTTTCATTGTTAGTCTCGGGACTTATTGATCCATGTGTTAGATCCAGAAACTTGATTTGTACGCAACTGTACGGTTTCTTCACCAATCGCCGACTTCATGCACGCCAAAATGTTTTGCTACAGCCTTTATTGTTTCGCCAAAAAATTTTTGTAGATAAACCAAGTGATTTTAAAATTCTCTCATGGTATTTTAAAAATAAATACACGAACAATTGTATTTAATTTAGCGATATGTACATGCTTTGATACACAGTGTTCTCCGCAAAGTGTGCATTTTATTGTACGCCCATCCTTAGAATAGTTTTATTTCTGTCCGAAATATAGAAATATAGTTCTCTCGCTATTTTGTGTTATCATTTAAAATTTAGTAGTAGTTACTACAAATACGAAATATCGATTACGCATATATTCAGTAATAGAATTGTTAATCGATTCTATGTTGGCGTTCAAATATAATAATAGATTTACAAAAATGTTGCGAATTACAATTACATTATTTTTCACAGAATGGAAAACTTTTCGGTACCTCGTCGGAAGACTCTGCGTTAGCTGTGTATATGTAAGTGGAAATTTTGGCAGACCAAAAATTCTTTTAAAGACCAGACGAAATACAAATCAGAAGAGACAAGACTGGGATTCTACACTAGTTGTGGAAAAAACTAAAATATATTTGTATATTTCTGCAATTGTAATTATAATAAGGAATATTGTCTTTAAGAAGGTAACTAATATTGTATCTCCTTTTCTACCGGTTCTTCATCTCGTATTTAACTTTGTCACGTCAACAATATATATGAATGCGATATTCTATAACAAAATCAACCAGGAGAACTCTCTAGAGCCTGAAAAAAAATATGATATTTCTATAACTTTACAAAGCGATAACATACATGTTTTGCTTTTTTTTTTGACTCTTTTTGACATTTTGATTCCGGAATTAAATTATACACAGATTTCACGAGAAGCAAGAGTTCATTTACTATTCTTGCACACCGGTGCAGTAACAAAGAAGCATTTGGAAGCGATTTGAATTGCATTCCTCGGTCAATAATCCTGGAATCCTATATTTTGTATCTTTGATACTTCTCACACTAAGGTTTCAAACACTTGAGGTGCTACTACTCGTTTGTCTTAATGAATAAGAACATTCCGTTTCGTTTCTGCGATGAGCAGAAATTGCAGTTCATTGTAACTACTTAATTCATTTTCTGCGACCAGCCAAATATCCCCGTTCTGGAAAGATCTTTGGTCGCTTTATTGTACTTGAAGTTTTGTACAAATTTCAAACAAATTGACGCCTTCATTCATTAGAAATTTATTACGCACTCTTTCATATTAGAATGCACAGAATATTGCAACTAACTGCAACTATCGAAATGGGAAAAAAAGCGAAACGGTTACATGCATATTTTAAGAAGCACCTGCACCAACATTTATTTATTTGCATTTTTTAAACTGTCCCTAAATTTGGTTTAAATTTCAAGAGTTTAAGTTGAATTGAACATTCCTCGTATACGGAAAAACGAAATGTTTGAAAATTTCCGAATTCTTGAGAAATAAATTCGTGCATATTCCTTTTCAAGTGCCAAGTTAAAGAACAATTTGTCTTTTACATATTGGCATTTAAGATACGCGAAAAACAAGTTGATTAATTGACCAATACATGTGCATCTGAGAAAAAGGAAATTCCAACATTCTAAGACTAAGAGATTCTGAGAACTGTCATAGGTCAAGTCGCTGTCTGAATGTTATAAATAACTCCGCGCACTTTTAATCGCATGTTTATGAATATTTATCTTTTTATGTTAATTATATCTTCCTTTTTAACCTTCTTTTCAAATTACTTTTCTATTTTCTACACGCTACTGTGTGCGCACAATCGCAATAGAGTATAAAATAAATAATGTTTAGAAATGCACTGTCATGCGATGCGATATGGATCAAACCAATATTATAAAATCAAATTAGTCAAGTTCTTCGTTTTCTAAATTAATAATTAAAAGGAAATGTCAGAACTGGCATGTGGTTTGGTTGAAAATATTAATTAAACTACCACAAAATTATGCAAAAGAAAATAAAGTCGTTAAAAAATAAAAAACATGTCATTAAAATATTGATGTAATAATAGAAAAAATATTTTTGTATATTCTCCCAAGGCCATGCCCCTGTATATTTTAATATTATTCAAATAAACAATATTATATCCTAACTAAAACCAATATGTTATTACATTTTAATTAAAACATATAACATACATAAAACATGTAACGTGTGTTTCAAATTTCGCGTTTTTTTAAAGAATAAATAAAACAATTTGCATTCACTTTCTAAAACTTTTTATTGGTAATTGAAGTATCAGTTATGACAGTTATATGCGAAAAATAATATTTGCCAAATGGCCTCCTCTTGCAGCTCCACAGACGTCTATTCTTTTGTTAAAATTTTCAATGACATTTTGACATAATTGAGGCTCTATCTCACCAATGACACGAATAATTTCATCTTTCAAAGCAAGAATTGATTGTGGATTGTTTTTATATACCTGACTTTTTACATAACCCGAAAGAAAATAGTCCAACGGTGTGAAATCACATGATCTTGGTGGCCAATTGACATCGCCGTTTCTTGAGATTACACGTCCAGGAAATTTTTCTCTCAATAAATCAATTGATTCGTGTGCAAAGTGAGGTGTAGCGCCATCCTGTTGAAACCACATATCCTTTAGATCAATATTCATTAATTCAGGCCGAAAAAATTCGGTTATCATCCGACGATATCGATCACCATTGACAGTTACAGCTTCACCAGCAGCATTTTCAAAGAAGTAAGGTCCAATTACACCATCTGACCACAATGCACACCAAACAGTAACTCGTTTAGGATGCATAGGTTTCTCATAAATAATTCGTGGATTTTCCTCACCTCAGATACGGTAATTTTGTTTATTAACATAGCCATCAAGTTCAAAATGTACCTCATCAGAAAATATTATATTTTGAGAAAAATCAGCTGATTGTTCATTGATGAAATTGACAAATGAACGACGTTTTAAATAATCTAATGGCTTCAGTTCCTGTGTTATTTGAACCTTATATGCCTTCAGAGCTAAATTCTTGTGTAAAATACGCCATGTTGTTGATCCACTAAGTCCTTCAGTTCCTGTGTTATTTGAACCTTATATGCTTTCAGAGCTAAATTCTTGTGTAAAATACGCCATGTTGTTGATCCACTAAGTCCAAGTTGTTGTCAACATCGTCTAATGGACATTTCAGTATCTCAGCAACACTTTCACGAACCAAACCAAAATATTCTTGTGAACGACCACTACGACTGTACTTTTCACTTTTTTGATCTTCCACGGAACCGGTCTCTTGAAATTTTTTAATAATTCGACCAATAGTGCTTTCTGATGGACGATTATGTAAACCATAAAATTCACGTAGTTTTCTAAAAACTCTTTTCACAGAACGCTGATTTTCATAAAATAATTCACGTTGTTGTACCGAGTACGAAGCTATTTTTATAAATGTCATACATCACACTTTTTAAATGTCCACATACCCAGACAAATTCAGTGCGCCATCTATATTTTATTTATTCAAAAAAAAACCGCCCAATTTGAAACACCCTTTACTATTGCGACAAATTATGGTAGCCATAAATCAGATAATGACAAAAAAGCAGAACTACTTAGAAATAAGTTATAAATCTATTTGCTAATATAATTCGAAAATTATTCTTAGAAACATAAAAATTCTCGCAGCGGTCCTAATTTAATATCCAACGACTGTATTGTGAATGATGGCATATAAAATCAGATTTTATAGTTACATTTACATTGAAAAAATTTAATAATTTACATGGAAATGATGAAAATGGAGTAACTTTAAATCTGCAACATTCTGTGCTACCATACATTAATACATTATACATTGGTTGAAAATTGTGTCACATATAAGACAACGCTAATGGGTCACGGAATACTCCTCCGGAAACGCAGTATACGCGGAGAATACTGGGTTTGGCAACTGCCGAGTAATAAATATCCACGTGACTAATGTATATATTTATGGACGGATTCATACGCCCGCTAATTACACAGTTTGGAGGGCATTTAGTCACATATATGAATTTCGTGTATCCGTGGACCATATGGATCTGAACACCTGTCGAATTTTTCACATTTTTTCACGCCGATTGTAACGAATTCGGGAATTTGACACATATTTCGTTGTGCACGTTTTCGCTTTCAAACGAACACAGATCAACCTGCCGATATTGCTCATCTTATCCGGTGCCTTAGACACGGTTCTCACGAAACGAATTCAATGAATTACTTTACTTCAATACAACTTTCAGAAGTTTACTAACACGCATAGCGCTCATAAAGGTTCTTTAATCATGGTATTAAAACGATTTATAATTGCTATTGCAACAAAGCGAAAGTAAAGATTTCGTAGAATGAGTGCTAAATGCGCAAGTTTAAATTTCCCGGTCACGTTAGGAACATGAGAAGACGAGGTTAAATTTCCCGACCTTTTTGCAAGGGGTACAATTTTGTTCTGTTAAATAAGTTTTTGAAGATCTCAGGTTGATGCGTAAATTCGTAGCACTTTTGCTTTCTAGGATGGGAGTGTGTGAAAAAAATATTATGAAAATGTCTTATTTACTGAATAGCTTTTGAATTTGAGCATAAATTGCATTTATTGACAAAAGAAAATGGAATGTCAAACAAAAATAGGCGAGCATTTCTAACATATCTTTTTATTTGAAGGTAAATTGTGTGTGTTTGGGTTTCGACGGTGTACACTCCGCGCAACATGAATAGGACTACCCGACTTGTTGCAAGCTTTCGGTGGTTTGAAAAACAATTCATTTACTAAAAATACAATGCAAGTTTGTAATGGTATGATATGGCAAATAATACGCATTATTGCGCAATAGTGCCTAACGTTATGCATTGGGTGACGTAAGTACCACATACATATAAAATGCACCGCGCCGGTTGGATACGACCAGTATTTAATAGTAAGCTACCGGATGAGTGTCGAGTTACAACGTGTATCCGGATAAACAAACATCTGTAGTTAAGGGTATTGTGCAACGATGGGACGACAGAAGTGCTTAAGCATGGAAGAAATTGGAAAAATTAAAGCGTTCCATCAAGAAGGGTATTCCTCAAGGGCTACTGCAAAGAAAATAAGTCGATCACACCAGGTTGTGAACAATTTTATTAGGGATCCCGAGAATTATGGAAAACGTTTTAAAGGGCGAACAACATCCGTTACAACTAAGAGAGAACGTCGAGCCATATTACGCGAAGCATCGAATTCGGCATTAACGGCAAGACAAATCGCGAATAACGTTGGAACGAATGCATCGGTAAGAACTGGACAGAAGTTACTGAAGACCCTGTTCGCATTTAAAACGTTTGAAAATTAAACGACGGCCTCCTTTAAGGGAATTTCAGCGCACTGCACGTCTTCAGTTTGCTCAAGCAAAAATGGGGTGGACAAGAGAATGGCAAACTGTTATTTTCAGTGACGAGAAGAAGTTTAATTTAGATGGCCCGGATGGGTTTTCTTATTATTTCCACGATTTACGTAAAGATGAAGTGATTCAGTCACGAAGGCGAGCCGATGTTGGTTCAGTCATGGTATGGGGAGCTGTTTCCTATAACGGACCTGTTGATTTAGTAATAGTGAAGGGCAGACAGAATTCCGAAAAGTACGTCCAGCTGCTGCAACAGGTGAAAGACAAATTTTCCAACGTTATGGCAGGTGGGCCATTTATTTTCCAACAGGATAATGCCAGTATTCACACCGCGCGCATTGTTCGACGCTGGTTTCAAGAACAAGGCATGGAGGTTCTCGATTGGCCATCGCTCTCCCCCGACCTGAACATCATAGAAAATGTTTGGGGATGGTTGTCGCGTAAATTGTACTCCAATGCTACCCAATTCAGTTGCGCTGACGAACTAGAGCAGGCGCTGAAACGAAGTTGGGCGGAACTTCCCGTTGACTACTTGAGAACCCTGTATAATTCCATTCCATCCCGACTATTTGAGGTTATAAGAAATAATGGCAAAAGTACTCATTATTGAACAATAAAGTATTTTGTTATTGCAAACGAATCTTTTATTTTGTAGATTGGTCGTATTCAAGTGGCGTTTAATTACTCTACTTATTGTCATTAGTAACGTACATTTGCACTGACTTTTACAAAAATTATATTTGGTACCTACATACATCTTTTTATCAACCCTCTTATTTTCGAAAATAACAATTCCAGCGCGCTACCATGTTTATACCAACTACAAATGTCATATATGCAGTTGGTCCTATTCATGTTGCGCGGAGTGTATGTCCAATACGAACTTTGTGTTTGTGCGGATTTTGCCGTGGTTCCAGGTGTGACACTGTAATTAACTGCTGATTCTTAGTTGCCAAAATACGTACACAGGATACGAAAATTATTGTGAAAAGGAGTTATATTAATCTTGTTTGATTAATCTGTTTTGTGTGCTTATTATTTTTAACCCACTTTAATGTCGGTAAATTTTAATGGAGACTGTGGTTGATTAAATTAATTAATTACAACGTTGTGCATTTGGTTTCCGAAGTGTAAGTCTAGTATGAACTTTGTATTTGTGCGTATTTTGCCGTGCTTCCAGATGTGACACTCCGATTAATTATCTGCTGATGATGACAACTTAGTTGTTGAAGTACGTATATAGAATACGAAAATTATTGTGAAAGGGGGTTATATTAACCTGAAGTGATTAACTTTTTGTTCGAGTTCAACAGAGGACTTCGAAAACAGTACGTGCAGCACGAAAATATGTTTTTCAACTTAAATAGAGCCATTTTAACATAATGATTCTCAACGTTCGGGAAGACCATCACACGTTGATGAAGATTGTCCAAACGCTTTAATTCATGATGGTTCAGTCCAGTGAACTTGGGAACTGCCCATTATAATGGATTGTAAACAATAGATCATAATAAAAAAAATTGATAAAAACGTTGCCATCAACCTAGCATATACTCTTATATATCGCCAATGTAATAGTATTTATTTCCTTTCTAAAAAAAAGACTACACAATAAGCAGTAAAATTATTAAAAATTTTGGAACTCAAGGAAATTATACAGAGCCTTTTTTTTATTTTTGTACGAGAGTTTCGGAAACTACAGCAAATATAGATTTAATCAATAAATGTTAATAAAATCCCTTTCCACAATAATTTTTATATTCTATATACGTATGAGGGTAGCCGTCTATATTTCGGGAATAGCAAACAAAAAAAATTTTTATTATCGAAAATAGTTTTATTGCTTTTCAAAATATTCGCCTTGAAAATCAATGCACTTTTGCATTCGTTTAAACCAATCCGAAAAGCATTGCTGCCACTGTGAAGGCGGTATCTCCAAAATACGAGTTTTGAATGCCTCAACTGCCTCTTCCGGCGTAAAAAACCATTGACCACGAAGTTTATTCTTCGCGAGTGGGAACAAAAAGGAACCACAGGGTACTAGATCAGGGCTGTACGGCGGATGGCTAATTAATTCAATGTTTTGCCCGGTCAAATATTCGATTGTTTAAACCGACCTGTGAGAGCTCGCATTGTCGTGGTAGAAAATGATATGTCGTTTTCGGTTAGTTTACATTATTTCTTCAAAAACTTTCGGCAAACAAAGAGTTGTGTACCGGAATTGACCGTTCTACAACCCTCTAAAGGCACGATTGCAACGTGATCAATTTTTCCGAAAAAAGAGGCAACTATTTGTTTTGATGTGCTTCGAACGCGAACAACTTCTGTTGGTTTTGGCTCAAGATTCATCACCCAAGGATCTACTAGAAGCACCCAACATTCTTAACAGCGTTTCTAGAATAGGACACTAGGAAACACTTGCCTGCGTCTATAAATTTTCTCGTTTTATTATCGTCCAGATATTCTGATATTATCTACTTCTACGATGCGCAGCACTTCTCTAGTAGATCCCTACCGTTTCACTAATGATCTTTTAAAAATAAATCTGTCTCCACGATCCGTTGTCATTCTCTTTCTTTCACAATGAATATTGTCGCTCCAAGTGGATGGTAGGTTTTCCACTTTGTCCACTGCTTAAAAAAAATTCGTTGTTGTCTTGCTATTTCTCGATGAAAATAGTTCCCAGTTTGAATAAAGTCTATTATCAATTTTACAGAACTGGCTGTCTTTGCGTTTCCCCATTATTCAAAAATTACGATCTCGACAATACTTAAACAAACAAAAAAAGTAAAATGTCACAAAATTTGAAAACTAATTATAATATTTTACAAATTCGATATCTGCAAGAAAACGTTCACTTCGCACATATAAGGCTGCACTCAGAATGATGAAAAACAGGTAAAAGTAACCTAGTGTAATTGTGTTTGATGCCGAAAAAGGTGTTTAGTGGTGGTTAGAATAGTGAGAATTTTATAGTTGCTGTAAGAGATTATCGCCAATACTATGAAAGAGTACATTTTAACTACAGGAAATAAAACATTCTCTCTACTTAGTAGATATGGTAGTTCTAAATATTTTTGAGAAATGCGAGTGGGCTTGATTTAATTACGCGTTTCTGTAATATTGTAAAGATTAATGAAACTGAAGTGTATATATAAAATATATATAAAATAATGTATAATAATAAAGTTGTTTATTTGCATTAATAGTTTTCATTTCAAAGAATTATTAAAATTTTTGAATGCTTTGTGTATCAAATATAGAATTTTTTAACAATTTAAATATTTCATAGTTACTTTTTTCTTTTTTTTTAAATATTAGTATTTTATTTATCCTGTAAATAGGTTTACGTGTTGGATAAAAAAGATTATTATTATTACACCAATACGTTTATAAATTTGTATTGTTTAATGTTATATACTTACACTATTATTAGAAAAAAAATTAATAAAGAAAATACATTTAGTTGCAAGTCTTACAGTTGATATGAACGCCAAACGGATTACTAACAGTGTATAACAATTTCCCTGCAAATAAAAAAAAATACACTGTCCGGTTTCTAAAAAAAACTTAATATTGTAAATTAGTGTTTTTGCCGGATCCAAACAGGCATGTGACGATCAGTCGCGATCCTCAGTTTGTCCACCCAGTAATTCGCAGGAGGCGTAACGTCGGGACGTTGGCCACTGATTGCTATTTAATTTAAGCTTAGGCTTGCCAAAAAATAAAAATAAGAAACGAAATGCTCAACGGAAATTGCCATAATACAATTTCGCAGAAAAGTATCGTTTATTCATTTTTTCGACTCGTATTTTTTTAATAATGTGTTTAACAATGTTGTAGAGAGCCTTTACCTCCATATGATACCATTAATAAGAGTATTCGTGAATAACATTGGTTGAGAAGCAATAATATTTTAATTCTTAATTGAAATAAAAATTGTATTTCACCGACTGAATTTGTTTTACAGTAAAAATAGGAAAACAACTTGTCAAAATTTTGAAATATATTATATTTGTTAATTCGCACATTTACAATTTAAATATACTGTGACTCGACCCACTCCTGAATAGAATAAAAAAACTTTAAAAAACCGAAAATGTATTTGATGTTAGTACTCAAAGGCATTTTACTCTGTACGTTTTCAGAACAGATTTCTGAAGCTTTTATCGTATAGAATTGACGGATATTATTATCCTACTTTTGGAATTGAATATAACAGTCTACTTCTTACACATAATTTCAAAACCTTTAGTGTGAACAGAAAAGGAATCTATGGTAGATTCCTTTTGAAACTGACTCACAACTTGATAAATTTTGCAGAACTAATGTCTCAAGTTGATATTATTGTACTCAGACAGAATACTACATCTTCGGCAAGCTTTTCAGTGACTAGGACCAGGACCAAGCTACACTGCTGTGGTATGTAGGAATGTAAATCTCTGTCGCAGAGAAAACCGAATTTTTTTAAAATAGTAATTCTTAGTGGCGCCATCTATTAAAAAAAATATGCGTCGGTAGCGTAGATTTTTTACCAATGTTATGACAAAATATCATCACAATTGCATCATTAGAAACAGAGAAATTGCGCATAAAGTAACAGTGTGTATTTGGCATTGATCGTAAAATGAATTTTGACTAAAGAGCAAATTCAAGTTCTGTTTTAAACTCGGTAAATCGTTTACTGAAACGTTTAATTTTATGAAACAAGTGTATGGTGATGCGTATTCATCAGATACGAGTTTGTATAAGCGGTATAAACGATTTAAAGACAGCTGTACGGACATAAATGACGACGAATATCTTGGTGCAAAAAAATCTGTTACGGAAAGTAACATTGAAATTGTGGGTGAATTTATTAGAAATGAGCTGCAATCCTCATTGCGATACGTGGGAATGGAATTAAATATTTCCAAAGATTCAATTCATCGCATTTTGACACAATATTTGAGAATGAGAAAGATTTGTGCAAAGTTTGTACCACACAAGCTAACTGAATTCAACTACAGACTTGATTAAAGACTCAAAAAAGGACGAAAACTTCAGATATTCAATTGTAACTAGCGACGAGAGCTGGTGTTTTTAATTTGATTCAGAGACCAAGCATCAAAGCTTTGAATGAACCGAAAAAAACTGTCTGGAGAAGTCAAAAGTGAAGACAATGTTTATTTGTTTTTATAATACGAAAGGCATAGTGCACAAAGATTTTGTACCAACTAGTCTAAAAATCAATTCTGTATCTTGGTGTTATGAAGCGTCTTTTGGCGCGTATTCGTCGTGTCCACCCTCAACATCGTGAAAATGGTAGCTGGCGTTTGTTACATCGTAGACGCTTATCACATCGTAGAAACAGATAACATCAAAATTAGAGACGATTATAAGAGAAAATTTATAGTTGCCGGCCATGGGAAAAACAAAATTGGCCGAGAGGATGAAGAAATTAGGATTACAATAGGCGAAACATCATAAAAACCTCATGGTTGAGGGTTAGGAAAAGGTATGCATCATTATTTTATGTTTATGTTTATAAAATTTTACACAGCTTAAAAATTGAATGAATATTTCGTCTTTTTAAAGTTGTATTCAGTGACAAATCGCGTTTAGAGATGGTAATAATAAAGTTTCGCTTCATTAAGATGGTAATAGCACGTACTTTATTAGGAGAAGACCACATGCGCGCTTCCATGAAGTCATTAGAACAGTTAGAACTGTTAATGATACTATAGCTATGATTTGATATTACTGTCAGGAAATAAGAGCATCTGCATTATGTCACGAATACAATGAACTAAGTACAGTACAAATCCATAATGGAATCAATACTAATTCCATACACTGATTCACTAAGTTCTAGAGATGTTTACAAATTTATGCAAATTAGTACACCATGCCACAAAGCAAAATCATAAAAGATTTGCTTTATAACAGAAACTTGCAGGTCTTTCCGTGGCCAGGCAACTTGTCGGACCTAAAAACCTAGTCGAAAATGTATGGTATAGTTCAAAACAGATTGTTTTCCCAACTCCATATCTGACCCTAGCTGTTTTAAAACAAAATATTCAAGACAGTTGGCGCAATAATCAAGATTTCATGGATTTGAAAGAATTAGCTGCGTCATATATCATGAAGCATGTGGGAAATTTGCCGCCGTGATCAAATATTAATTCATATTATTTAAAAATATGTATTAATCTTTATATTACAATGTTAATAAATAGTTATTCACGTCAAGTCGTTATTTTGTCTTATTTCTTACAAAAATAAAGCTAAAAAGTTGAATCTATATGGTGGCCTTAATTTTATAGCACGGTACTATAAAATTTTCTAATTGTTACACTGTGTAGAGTAGAAAATATTTATTACCATACTAGGTTATTCAGTGCTATATTACTCTATGTACATATATCTATTATTAACATTGTATTTGTACCATTATTTTAACTAAGTACAACGTAAGATGGTAATAGCACGTATTTCATTTAGTAAATTGCAATTTGTACTGCTACATAGTATATTTGAAGTCGAAAGTAATTATAAAACTAGCAAAAATTTTTTTATCAAACTTCAAAATCATAAAAATTTTAAATATCCAAATACATTGAATATAGAATAAATTTTGCTAACCTTCAAATTTAATGAAAGTCTGTATTTTATATTATTATTAGGGTCTAACCATTCTTTTCTCTTAGCAACATCCGCTCCAAACGACACAGGACTGCGACTGAAAAGCTCACACAGATACAAACCCGGGGCTCGACCATCGACACACCGAGATTTATGAATTGTTCCCATCGCGGCAGTTGTAAGTCGAACCGTCCTTGAAACTTTTTGGCGGGAACTGTTGCGGCATCCATTCTTCGGTATTAACGAAATACCTGGGATACCAATCCCCGAGCGCCTCGGAACACAAAATGCCGAGAAAAAGAACAGAAAAGAAGGACGAAACGCCACCGGCGCGCGGATTCTGTAAATTTATCCATCTATCCTCTTTCTTCAACAGAGTGCAAGAGGAAACCTAATAATAAAACGAAAATCTACCATGCCGTTCATTTAAACTGGAGCATTTATAATTCGTTGTAACAGTTACAAATATATCATCCAGAATTAGATAATATTTTTATTATATTTTTAACATAAAATCTAGCTCAATGTAAGGGAAAAATATTTAAAATTTGAACAAGAATCTAAAATTAATTATTATTTAATTAAACAGAAAAACTCAGTTACGTGATTCTCACAAAATATCTTTAACGACAAAGAGTAAGAAGTGATTCATCGGTACTGTGACTTCTTCAGACTCAAATGTAAATCTAACAAAAACGAAATATATTCTAGTCAACTAAACTATTTTCAGAGTGGGGGTAATATAAAATTACAATAAAATAAGTTTAACAGGGGAGATTTGTTCAAATCTACTTGGTTATTTAACAAATCATTACATTTTTTATGCTTTTTTATTTAATAGTTTCGAGTAATGATAATTTTGACCCTTTATTTTCAGAATGTAAATGTTGAAGTCTGAATTAAAAGAATGATTACAAATATTTAAATGTACTGAATAGTTGGAGTCGTTTTTGTTATGATTAAACTTGTTTTGTGTTCTGATTTCCTTAATTCCATAGATCTTCCAGTTTGACCGATATACTTATATCTTAGAACAATCACCACAATCAAAATTATATTTGTTATTTGTTAATAAATTTTTCTAACGTATTGTGAGTTTGAAATGCAATATCTACATCATGTTTTTGAGTAACTTTTTTGTTTAGATTGTGGGCCTATGTAATTCAAAAGATTATACTTGTTTGGTATTTGTGTCGACAGATATATCATTCGTAAGATTTTATAATGTTGTTATTTTCTTAGAAAGCTATCAATTAAATCGCTCTTATAACCGTTGTCTATCGCCATTTGCTTTATATTTTATTCTTTCTGAAAATTATAAGTAGAAAGAGGAATGGTTAACAATATGTGTATATGTATTACTATTGAAACTGAGTTGTACTGGTATGCAGCAATATCACAATGGACATATGTCTTATATTTTTCCATCTAGCAGTTACTGCAGAAAAATATACAGTTATTTTCAAAGAATTCATTACACGTTACATAGTTATGAATATTTCCAACAAAACAGTGCTACTCACATTTCGTTGCAATTTGATAGCAATAGTATTATAAATCGATACTTTTACTTGTTGTTTAAATATTGATAGTAAAAAAAGTACTAAAAGTGTACAAGTAAGCAATTGTTTCATAAAATCAATTTTGTACTATGTAGGTGCATATTCTTCTCTACACCTATTTTTAAACAATATCTAAAATGAAAATTATATTATTTTCTGCTATTTCATCGTTAATTTAATTCACAGAAGTTAATTAAAAATTTTTGTGCCGGGGAAGGACTCGAACCTCTATCTGCCGTTTTCTAGACGGCTGATCAATTAGACCACCGGGCAGTATAACTGCGAGTCCTTTAATACGCCATAAATCGCATTATGGAACAGATCTAATATTTATTTAAAACCCACAGTTCGGTTATTATGATATTAATAATATATAAATAAATATTAGATCTGTTCCATAATGCGATTTATGGCGTGTTAAAGGACTCGAAGTTACGCTGTCTTGTGGCTTAATTGGTAAAGCAGTCGTCTAGAAAACGGCAGATAGAGGTTCGAGTCCTTCTCCAGCGCAGAAATTTTTAATTAATTTCTGTGTATATGTTTATATATAATTATTGACAATATCTATAATGTCTGTGGATATACAAACATATATTAAACATATTATATATAGTGTATATCACTGCATTTTATGATTATAGACATTAAGAATAGTCATGACAATAATCAACCTTTTAAAAATCGCTATTGATTACAAAAAACGCAGCAAAATATTGTACAAAAAAATGGAATTTTGTTATTTTAGATATGATTTAGAAGGTATTTTTTTAAATAAGTTCACATACAACCTTTATTCGAATTAGACTTCGTTTTATAAAAAATGGTCATTTTTGAATGTTCGGTGGTGTATACATTTTACACAAAACTAAACAGAACAGTGGGCGTTGGAAACTGGTTTTCCCAATACTTTACCTTACCTTACCTAACCCAAATCGGGTTTGCTGCCGTACTACCTGCTTGTTCTATATATATGTTTATGTCTATTGTTGTTGATACTGTTACTTCGGATTTTGTGGCCCATTCTATACGAAAAGGTAAGACGAATTGGATGCCTGCTTTTTTGCTAATTTTTTACTCGCAATCATAGTATCCCCTAAGTATAACATTACTCTTGTGGGCCGATTAGGCAGCTGCACATATAATATTTTAAAAGCGACATTTGACAACACAATAGAAAAATTATTACATGGATTTTTACTATATCAATATTTATATTAGGAAAATTATACAAGGGCCAAAAGTGGCATTTTTCAATACAAAATGTTATACAAAAAGAAGATACGACTAATTACTTTGTTCACCATTTAAAATTCAAATCAATTTCATTACTAACAATTAGAATAAGCCATTTTAATTGTGAGTTTATTTTGGTTCTTAATATTTAGAAGGAAATAAAGAGAGACGCTTCAATGCATTTAACATAATATAAAATACTTTTTCTTAAGCAGGAGCGGTACAATATACATACACACACTACCGTTCATAAGTATTTCGGCACCCATATTTTATAAAATTATTTGAACAGCATAGCTTCTAGGAAATTCATTCTTGTAATATTGGATAGGTATAAGGAAAGTATTAAATCTACAGAAACGCTGCATAAGTAACATTATGTATTACTTTATTACCTGCAATAAACCAAAATTTGTTATTGGGACTACCTGGGGATTAGCGCAATAAAAGTTTCTCCAAGTTCTTGTAATTGTCTTTCTGTGAAGGATACTGAAGGATAAGTTTAGTAATGATGTTTTAATGACCTCGGGCGAGTTTCATGTTATATTTTTGAAATTGCCCTCAGTTACGTTTCTGTATTCGTTGTGAGATATTCCTGTGCTAGTAGTGTTGTTAAGATCGTTAAATATGCCAAAAAGAAAAGAGATGGACATTGAAACGCGTTCTCTTATAATTGCGCACCATCAAGATGGCAAAAGCAACCGGCAAATTGCGAAACAATTAAAATTAAATAATACTTCCGTAGACTATGTCGTCAAAAAATACCGAGAAAGTGGCAGTGTTCTCAATAAATCACGGAGTGGGAGACCCAGAGCGACAACTTCTGCTGAGGATCGTGCAATAATGATCACGAGCAAAAGAAATCGACGGAAAACAGCCCCAGAAATCGCTGCAGAAATCAATGCAGACCGTCCAAAGTCAATAAGCGTAACAACGGTCAAACGTCGCTTGTACAAAGCAGGTTTGTACGGACGAATTGCAATGAAAAAACCGTTATTGCGCAAACAGAATAAGCGGAAACGCTTAAACTGGGCTCGTGAACACCAACATTGGACAGTTGAACAGTGGAGTAAAGTCTTGTGGACCGATGAGTCAAAGTTCGAAATTTTCGGGTCCAGAAGACGTGTTTTCGTTCGGAGATCTACAGGTGAGCGTGCGGCAGAGCAATGTATTGTGCCTACGGTTAAACATGGCGGTGGTTCCGTGATGATCTGGGGTTGTTTTGGTGGTACGGTCGTGGGTGATATTGTGAAAATTGAGGGAATACTAAGGAAAGAGCAGTATCGAAACATTTTGGAGACCAACGCTATTGCTTCAGGATTAAGACTTTTGGGTAGGAATTTTGTATTCCAGCAGGATAATGACCCAAAGCACACATCCAAAATATGCAAAGACTATTTGAAGTTATGAAATGGCCTCCCCAAAGCCTCGATGTAAATCCAATAGAGTTATTGTGGGAGGAACTTGATCGGGAGGTCCGGAAAGCAGTACCAACATCGGAGGCTGATTTGTGGAGGAAACTGCAGGAAGCTTGGGTCCGCATAACACCGGATACATTAGCAAAACTAATTGCAAGAATGCCGCGATTATGTGCTGCCATTATAAAAAACAAAGGAGGTCACATAGATGAATCGAAAATTTAAATATAATATGTAATTCTACTGCCAGATACTGTAATTAGTTATGTATGTACATGTAATAAATATATTTTCATTTTTTCACTAGTGCTTTTAATCATTTCTTCTAAATTTATGGGTGCCCAAATATTTATGAACGGTAGTGTACATATGTGTAATGCATACACAACCACCATTTAGTAAGTAATATTCCAAGTAAACGAAAGTAAAATTATAAAATGACGCTGAATTACACAAGTTATTTTACAAGATATTATCTATAGAAACCACTGCGAAAATGTATGGGGAACCAGATAATGCAAACAGCTAATTGCGGCGAAGTTGAGCAAGACATTTTTACTAGTGAAAATAACTTCTTTACTTTCATTTTACAAATCAATTCATTTTTACAGCACCCTGTTTGAAATATCAAGGCAAAAACCAAAAGAATTGCATGTTATTCGAGTTGCATCAGGTATCAATCATAAGTTGCTGCTGTTTCTCGCACAACCTGCAATTTGCCAAACTGAAGGAAAAGACAAGGAGGTTAATCGAAAAAAGGACGTTGTGTTTTACTATAATGTCGTCAGGTAATTTTGATGAAGCCTCTGGTTGATTAACTTGATTACTGAAGGTTGATATATAACCCCTTGCCACATTAATTTTCGTATTCCGCATACGTATTTCGACAACTAAGTTGTCATCATCAGCAGATAATTAAACAGTCTCGTACCTGGAAAACTTCAGTAAAAATACCCGTACGAAAACAAATTCCGCACGCGATCCGTACCGCTGAAAGCGGGTATTTTTACCATAGTTTTCCAGGTACGACACTCTTTAATTATCTGCTGATGATGACAACTTGGATGTCGAAATGCGTATACAAAATACGAAAATTAATGTGGCAAGGGATTATATATCAACCTTCAGTGATCAACATAATGACGTCAGACCACACGTTTATGTGGGGATTTGGCAAAAATTATAGGAACGCAGATGTTTTAATATATCAATAATAACAAATTCCAGGCATTTTATAAGGAAGGCTCCTTCAGCTACCAGAAAAATGGAAGGTTATCAATAGAAATAGCACATACTGGGTGTTCCATGACATGATTGCCACAGCTTAAGAATGTGTTACTGTAGCAATTTCAAATTAAAAATGGCCATAACTATATCGTAGCTAAGATACAAGCATTTGAAGTTTTAGATAACCCTACTAATGCAAGTATTACGTACCGGTGTTGTTTTCTTTACTAAAATTAAAAAGTCGGAGTAGCTATGTTTGTGATTGTGACAGTAAAGGTCTATTAAGTTAATTTAGTATCCATTTTTTCGTGTTACGTCGAATACTTTTAAAAGTATGTTATTTTTTTCGAATGAAGAATACGCTGACATTCACTTTGTTTATGGATTGTGGCAATGGACGAGCGGTAGTTGATAAATATCGTCGCTGATTTTCCACTTGTAAAGTTTCTTGTAAAACTTTTTTAGCAATGCCCATCGACGTTTAAGAAGAACAGGCAAGTTTCCTGCAGCTACTTCTATCTTCAACCTTCTACTAGTGTCCAAAGAATAATCAACACTTAACGTGGGCCGCATGGGAGTATGGAGAATTTTACGCAATTCGTTATTCGAACCATATATTACCTCCACATCTGCGCAGTTTGGTAAACAATAACAGATTTTCTTTATCAAAATTATACGAACCGGTGGATTGGAAGAGGTTCAAGAGTTGCTTGGAAGTCAAGGTCACCAGATTTAAATTCCCCTAGATTATTTTTTATGGGGAAGGCTAAAAAATTTGGTTTATGTAGAACTTGAAAACGAAAACCAAACTGGGTGGACATTTTGAACAACTAAATGAATGATTTCTTTTTAAATAATTTTCATTGAGATTTTTTTGCAGCGTTATATAATACCTGCATTAGTAGCGCTACTAAAACTACAAATGCTTGTAACTCAGTTAGGATACAGTTTTCGGTATATGTTCGTCAGACATTTTTAACTTGAAATTGCTTGTGTAACACAACTGTTGCAATCATATCATGGGGCACCCGGTATAAACCGTTGAAAGTCAAAACGCACACTGGAGTGTTTAATTATATGCTGATGATGACAACTTAGTTGTCGAAATACGGATACAGAATACGAAAATTAATGTGGAAAGGGGTTATATATCAACCTACAGTAATTAAGTTAATCAACCACATCAAAATTACCTTTAATTAAACTTATTTGTGAGACAAAAGAAGCGTAAACAAGTGGAAGCTACAGATTCAGGATATTCAAAAACAATTTTTCTAAGTATACATGGTAACTCACAAAAAGAAAATTAACATCTCCAGTAAGTTGTGCTTTCTCTATGATGTCAAACGGTATATTTAACTTTTATTCATATAATTCTGTCAGATGTCAGTTGCATTTAATGTCAGATGTTATTCGAATGACGCTAATAACATTTACATTGGAAAATTAAGAAAAGTGAATTAAGTTAGGGTATAGTTAAAAATTTCATGGCCAACTCCAAGGTGCTTTTTATTTGAATTCACGTTAGCAGTATTTATGTTGGGTTGTAGAAAACACAAAGAAGTAAACTAATTGGTAGACGCGTTAGTATTCAATGATATTACATAGTTTTAGAACAAATTCTTTCTACTTGCTTTTATATAAGAGAAAATTAAGTTAAACTATTTAACAAAATGGCGACGTGAAATTCCGACAACGGATAAAGTAAATTCCAGTTGAAAACCATAGTAGGAATTTAAACCTTACATCAAATATTTAATACAACAAATCTCTCATTAACGCGATCTCCTATTTAAAACGCGGAAATAATTGTTAATTACTTCATCATGCGAGTCTATGAATAACGCATTAATTATAGTGTTTGTTTTAGAATCGGTAAATAATAATAGGGCCACGTTACATTCTCTTTAAAAAATATTATATGAAGCAAGTATAGAACGATCCTAATTTTTTTTTATTTTGTTGTTTTTCCGCAATCTCTAAAGAAGTGATTAGTAGATACAATTCTGGCAATATAATTGAAAAGGAAACAAAAATAGAGGATTTACATGAAAAATTCTTAAATTAGCATTGAAGATTCTCCCTTTCTTAATAAAAATATTTATAATTAACGCTGTATATCACAACACATTGACAGAGTAGCATACAGTTAAAAAAATCAATATATCGTGTATTTTATTGATGATTTATGTTTAGTCACGTAGAATAATACAATACAAAATTTTTGGTTTATACAGATAAAAACTATAAACGTTGTTCATGTGTATGTAATCGCTGATGTATCCGGCTCGAAGGACCAAAAATATGTTCGTGTGTATGTAATCGCTGAGTGGACTGTATTTTTTTTCTTCGACTTTCGCATTGGTGTAAACAAAAGAACTAGCTTTGATTTTTACTTTATGAGGTATATATTGAATTTTTATCTTTCCAAAAACAAAACAACACAAGTTACATTGACATTATGATTCATTAAAGTGTTTCCCAAGGCGCATGCGCCTACTTCTTTCCCTGGTGGTTAAAGCATCGTTACTATAAAAATAAAAATGAAAATACGCTGGAACAAACGTAATGGTATTTTTGCGAATTAATTAAAAGCTTAATCTTTATGATGCGCCTTCAAAAGTCATTATTATCAACTGCTTGAGATCAGTGAAGAATGATTTGCATCAGGCACGCCTCCATCCAAGAGAGAGATGTCTGCTGAAAAAATATTTTATATGCAGAACATGACCGTTCGACATAGTGATGTAATATTCTAATAACTGAAATAATCTTTGAAACTACTTAACGGATCTGTAAACGCCTTTCACAAATTTTTCGTAATGTGGTAAAATCTGAATCTTTATCAAAAAACACTTTCTAACTATGTCACAACGCAATCATTTTTTGCGTCATTTAAAATGCACAACAGTAAATGTATACCGTACACTATTTGAGGCGACTCCACTAACGACACCGAAGGATATTGTATGCATCAACTACATTAATGATCTAACCAAAAGGGCAAAAGACCCATACACACCAATGTATCCTCTGTATACATATTTCGATAACTAAGTTGTCATCATCAGCAGACTATTAATCACAGTGTCGCATCTGGATCCGTGGTTAAGCTCGCTGAGAAAAAAACCAATGCAATATGGAGCGACACTGTGATTAATAGTCTGCTGATGATGACAACGTAGTTGTCGAAATATGTATACAGGGTACGAACATTGATCTGGTATGGACCTTTTTGCCTTTTTTGATTAATTCAATTAGCCGCAGAAGAAATTATTCTCAATAGTTTGTAAATCTGTTCAAACTGAAGGTCCGGAAATTTTGTCTAATTATTTTTGGTAAATGTGGCTCTTTAAAATATTTACTATAATATAACACTGCCTTTTACTAGGTTTCCCAACGTGTACAATGGGCTGTCTTTGCTCAAATACCGGGGCAGCGTCTGTGAAATTTACAAATACGTTTAGGAGTCGCGAAACGCTGCCTTTGTATTTGCAATTAAAGCATCCACCTCTGGATAACATTGTCAAATAGTTTCTGATAAAAGATGTAAGGCATGGTGCAAATAACTACACACTTCTTTAAGAGCACGGCCTACACAACGCACTGGTACCACTACTAACAAATACTGGTACTTGGTAATGACAGAGTAGAACATATTGAGACCCTAGATGATTGTTGATTGAGTAAAGTGAGTGATAAATTGAAAGCCAGCAATATAGTCGCTAAATCAAACATAAATTCCGCATGTGCAGTATGTCAATTCTCTGATTCCGCATTTGTGAACATCGCAGACTTTGGTATCATCATATGTCAAGTCCATAAACTGCGAGATAAATACTTTCGTCGAATCAGCAAACGATGACTCTGTCGCCTTTCTTCCGTTTGCCATTTTGTTGTGATGCGTTCGCTTCTACAGCTTCCGTATAACTGACCAAATTCTCGCTATGTTGTAGACCTCATGACGATAGACCCGATATATATATATATATATATATATATATATATATATATATATATACTGTTTCATTATCTGCTGATGATGACAACTTAGTTGTAGAAATACATATACAGAATACGAACATTGATGTGGAAAATTATTTTGTTTTTCTTTTAGATTAATCAAAATTCAGGCTTAATTTAGACCCATTTGAGTATCGTATTGCTTGAAATTTGTGTTTGTGTGTTGAATTCTAATTCCTAGAAAACGTTATTATTAAGCAAAAATGGGTCCAAATCGAGGAAGATAGTTCATGCAATGCACCAAATCAAAAGTATGTTTTTGGTATATCTACGAAGCATCAAATCTAAGGTGTTTAAAAAAGTGTCAATTGTTAGTTATATCTGCTTTGGACCAGTTCTTAATCGCTTAATGAAAACGACTATCTACATACACAGTAATTAAAAGCTGCCTGATTGGGCGAGGCTGTAACACGAATATGCAATGTACAATTATTACCACAAAAAATTGTACGATCTAAATCTCAATTATTCCTCTATATTTTTAGGTTGAGCCGCTGCAATATCAAACTAGAAAGAAGCTCTTGTAAGTTTCATAAAAAAAAAAAACGAACAATGGTATGCACAGCGTGCAATTCAAATACCACACAATTTTTTTTTACATTTTCGACTTGATAACAGGCTTCAAACAACTACATTCTCTCTCTTATCTTTTGTGCAATATTAAAAAATGTATATGTTAATTTCACTCCGTAAAATAGCGAAGAATTGTCGAACGTGAGTAACGAACTTTCAGACTGCATTTTGAGTACTGTTTTATATAGAATATTTAACTTTTTTAACGTAATTTTAATTCCGAAATGTAATACTTTCGGAAGTTTCAGCGACATACCTCTTAATTTTTTTAAATTAATGTTAGTTTAAAATGCTTGAGGTAGATGATGAACTTTTTATTTTGTTTGTGTTTTATTTTGTTATAGAATATTATATGTATAATATTCTATAAAAATTGTATTCATTAATAATTAAATAGAATTTCAAATTAATTTAAAAGATTATTCTGATAATATGATTTTATGAAAAACTTATATAAATCCATGTTTTTGTATAAATGTGATAAACTAATTGATTATATCTAATTTCAATCCAATAAAAGAATAATTCGTATATTACATACATTACTATATTTTCTCGAATACAAATCACTACCATATTATATTATAAATTATGATATGCTCTGAATGCCACCAAAGTTTTATTTGCATAAGAAGTTTTAAAGACCGTTCTACATGAATTCGGCAGATATATTTTTATGTATATTGCAAACTTTTTGTGGCATCTACTGCACATATTTTAGAATTTAATAGTTACGATGGGACCAACACTGTGCGTCAATATGACTAGTGCGGACACTAAACGATTTAAAGTTGCACTTGTGTTATTCCAAGACGAGGTGATTATAATCGTATCTGCCTGGCATTTCCGTTAAGTCCTAAAGATTTGTTGTAATGAGGCGATTTGCCGAGCGATCTCCCGGATCGAAGAAGATTACACCAAACATCTAGACAGTACAAAAGAATTCTCCGGTCTCTTTTAAAGAATACCTTACTTAACATTGCATCAAGGGTTGAGAGTTATCTAAGGAAACGTAAATATATACATAATGACGGCTGTAGAGCAATTACGTAAAGGAGGCGTCATATACCGAAGAATGGGTGTGTTATTCACGGACGAATCGTCTTTCTATGAAAGGGTGCCTAAAAAAAAATGTCCTGATCATTAGAAGATCGCACGGCTGTTGAACGTACCATAAAATACGTAATTAAAGGTTGTTGTAAATTTTTACAGAAATTGAGTTAAACAACAAAGCTATTATTTCAAAATAATTGCTAAATTGATCTTTTATTATTTAAGCAATAGAAAAAACCACGCTTTTTATAATGCCTACAGGTCCTTTGATTTTTGTTCCGTTTTAGGAGTACTTCAAGGTTCCAACCTAGGTCCATTACCTTTTAATTTATTCGTTAATGATCTCTTAGATTTTATATATTGTTTTTTTCATATCTTTACCGATGATATTAACTTATACACTGATGTTTCTAATTCGGCAAATTGTGTTGAATTACAATCAGTTGATAATTTTATAGTTTATTGGTCGTGCCTTAATAAACTGCATCTGAATTTTGATATTTTTATTACAATATCGAAAAATCAATCCTATTATTTATTCCTACTTAATGGAAAACCATGTTCTTCTGTTTTCACTGTAAGAATTTTGGTGTTATTTCTACAGCTAATTGGCCGTTTAAGAATCACATTCATTCTATCTGAAATCAAGCTTTCAGAATGTAGGGGCTCATAATTAGAATTTGAAAATATTTTAATAACATAGGCACTTCCTATAAGTTAATATTGTTTTGTGTGCTCCTTTAAGGCAGTCATCACAGCTGCGTTTGTGTTAATTTATTATTATTATTACTATTAATATTAGAAGAAAGAAACACTTTGTTACAAACTACATCAAGTTTTTGAATATTTTTGCCCTCTTTAATATCATCATGTTCTATCTTCGATAGAGGAATGAAGTACAACCCAAACGTTTTGAGAAATTATAAGAAAAAAAGTAGAAGTGTTTTTTGATAGAATCGTGACTAGCAAGGAGATTTAGATCTCGCATGGTTTATAAAAAGGATACACGATGATTTTGCGAATACCACCATATTGAGTCTCTAGCAATGTCACTATATCTTAGATACTTTCCTTAATGAAAATCATCTTTTGAGCAGAGAAAGAAAGTTCCTCTAGTTGATTAATCTACCTTGCAAAAAAATATCAAAGTCGATTAACATTGGAAAATACTACGTTTTGCCATTTAAATATGCTTTCTACAAATGATTGCTAGAGAAGTATGTTTGCTCCACCATTTAAGCCTATTCATATTTTGCAACTACAACACAACACTGATTGTAATAAGTCAGTTAATAGCTCAGTGGAAAGTTATGGCTTACAATTTCGGGTTTCCGGATCGAACCTAGACTCTTCTCTACCCAAGAAGATTTTCGTAATTTCCCTTTTCATTTAAGGTGAATGCCGAAAATTAAACAACTTGAAGTTGCTCCATGGTCTGCTAAATCTCCTAATGCCTCATATTGTTAAGCTGATATGGAATGAAGGCAAGAATTATTATATTTGCAAAGGTTTGAGTAGAAATCTATAAAATAGCCTAGATCTTAGACTTCTCCGTACAGGTTAGTCGGAATTAGTAGAGAAATATCGTTAGTCAAAAAATTCGAAATATTATTTATCTTGTATTTCGATTTTAATAATCTGTTCTTAATTTTTGAAACGAATCGGGAAAACGTGCTAATTTATATTAATCCAGCGTAATAATAGAAAGTAGTTTTATACATTCCACTTCTGTTGAAGAACTAATCAATTCCATTCAATGCACTGATTTTATTTGAAGAACAATCCCTTCATTTTCTCATTTATATTACAACACGTTTCGGTAAAATTTGTGAAATACGAAAGTGAACGTGCTTGAAAAGTGACATCTTCCTCCGACTAAAGGATATATTTTACGAACACCCTCCTCAATACACCAGAAATAGATCCATCTGCGCGTAAAGCACGTCGCCGTAGTCAGTTCGTTCGCAGGAGAGCACTGCAGATGAACGACAGATTAGTTCGCACAGGTGAGGAAACACGAAACAGATTACGAATACATCCATTAGTGAAAAGGTGCACGCCCGAAGGATCACTGACCGGTTGTTGTTACTGCTGCATTTACCCTGCTACCGTTGCTATCTGAAGCAAGCGAACGTCGGGGTATAGCGCTAGTAGTAAATTCCAATTAAAGGATACCACAACGCAACATTATCGCAAAAAGAAGAAAACACGGGTATAGGAAAACAAACATCAAAAACTTACATATACAGAAGAGTTTATTAAAAAAGCGACGTCACAGACAACACCAGATATGGAGGTGCGCGCGCGACGTTTATGTTTTTACAAAAACCGTCTAGACCAATGAACCCTGGTTGAATCGATACCTGTCTTACGATTTTATGCATCGCGACGACGAAACCCTAACGAGAGGTGGTTGGGGGCTGCTCAATAATCGGACCCTTTTTTATGTATTCTATATTAGAACAGATTGCTCTGTCGTGTAATAGAAATAATACTTAAGCTGGCAACATATATATTCGTCATATTTCAAATTATAAGTGAAGGGTTTTTGCCGAAACTGCTTTATATGATAAATTGATTTTTCATTATGCTCACATATACATATATTTGACCCGAATCATTTAGAAAATGTTTTAAATAAAAGAAAAAATATTGCATTATTACGCTATTAGATCGAAATCTATCTCCTTTAAGTGGAATTGGATTCGTATAAATATAATTTTGTAAAATTATCTTTTTGCGAAAAAATTTGGCCCATCAGTATAACTTCTAGATTTACTTGTAAAAGATATTTCATTAGATATTTATTTCACTTCTAATTACATAGGATTGCTACTATGGGAAAAACGCAGGAAAATCTTGAATTGCTAAAACAATTGATGACGAAGATTTTCGTTATATAGCGCCCAATAGTACATATCTCTTAGCAGAAACAGAGTCCGTACTTTTTTTTAATCTGAAACCGAAAGTGAATTAGACACTGCTGATACATCTGGTAATGGAAAAATTTCAATCGAGATGGCGGCTGATGGAATTTGGAAAAACTATGAGAAACATTGAAAGAAGGTAGTACATAGGTGATACCATATTCGAAGATGTTTCAGCTTTAGCTGCCAATGTTAAAAGGAATATTATCCTTGGTACTGTAAGAAGCGCTTTTGATTAGATAATTGGTGTAAGTATGATGGAAAATATATAATCATGCACGGAATTTAAAGCTCGTAAAGTTTTGAAAAGTTTTGGAAAAGGAATGGGTAGTAACAACGTCGCAACTATGGGCTTTTGTGGCAATTTTGTATGTTAGAGGAGCATACTAGGAAAAAATTTAAAGTGTTCATGCTTGTGGCCTAAGAAGTGGAAACAGTTTTTTTCTTCAATGTCTGGATGTACAGTTACTACCACATAAAGGTTAACGATGTACACAAAAATATATCTGCCGAATTCATGTAATATGGTCTTTACACCGTGTAAACAAAATATGTATGTGTCGGAGCATATCAGTGATTCATAACATAATAGTACAAACACACCTAATTTTCCGAAGATTTTTATTCGAGAAATTATAGTAATTCTTGTAGTATACGAATAATTTGCGAGTTTCTCCTCGTCTTTGAAGACCCATTGAGCCAATTGTCTTTTGCTTTCTGGCTTGTAATAATAAATCCATCTTTCATCATCTTTAACGATGTCGTACACTGATTTTGTGGCATTGTTTGGCAGCAATCCATACGGGCTCTTCTCGAGATTCCGTTAAATTGTGTGGCATTCATCGAGTGAAAAGCTTTTTGACGGTAAGATGATCATGCAAAATAATTCTAATTTAGGTCATACATACGCCCACTAGTGCCCGAATAACTGTGTATGTGCAACAGTTGTCTGTCTTTATCATGTTGTACACGGTGTCCATATTTTATGGAATGACTGCAGTGACAAGCCGTTTCGCACAATAATCGTCTTTGAGTCAAATACGTCCACGCTGGAACTCCTTGAATTACCGTTCAACAGTCGCCAAGGATGGTACTACATCGCCAAACAACCGCTTGATTTTTTGCGAACACTCTTGACGAGTGAGACGGTCTTTAAAATTGTAGAAAATGATGGCTCAAAAATTTTCCCGTGTTGATTCCATTTTTCACAAAACTTACTTATTACTAAAAAGAAACAAGAGCATATGCTAGCAATCTGTAAATGCTACTCGGACTAAAGAATCTTAGAGAGTATGACAAAAATATTTCCGACTTCCGACAACGCCGACATACGGGAAGTAGTTTAACCGCAAAATTTAAAAAGTAATCTAGCTACATATACATAATCAAAGAAAAGAATTATTCGTACATATAAATATTTATATAGAAATTTCTTCATCATTCATTAAGCATTCTAAACTGGCATTAATTAAAAGGTGGTGCCGAAACTATTATTATTAAATTTCGAAATTAAAATTACGTTAACAAAATTAAATATTTTATAGAAAACATTACGCAAAATGCAGTGTGAAAGTTCATTCCTCACCTTCTCTAATTCTTCGCTATTTTACGTAATAATATATATATATATATATATATATATATATATACATATATATATATATATATATATATATATATATATATATATATATATATTTTAATATTACCCAAACGGCGAGAGAGAGAATGCAGTTGTTTGAAGGTCGACCATGTAAACAAACTCGTGCGCTATTTGAATTAGCCCCACAACCCACACCATCGTGCATTTTTTTCTTTAATGAAACATAACAAAAGCTCTTTTTCTACTTGATATCGGTAGAGCTCTATCTAATATTATAAAGCGAAAATTGTAAGTTGGTGCCAACATTTCTGTGATAGTAATTGTACTTGACACTGAATTAACTGAAAATATAGTGTTAAAGCAGGCTCTTGAAGATGGCCTGTTCAAGTTTTCTACCTTTTCTATCTTCGGTTTAGCAGCTATCAATACTTGGTGCTATATAAAGAAAACAAATAAATATTTCAGGGTTGAAAAACTAAGAGGTGACTATAGAGATGAAAACGTTCAGATCGCTAGTATATGTATTCTTTAGTCTGACAAGCAGAAGAGATATACTCTTCCATACTTTTCGGTAGATAAACACACGTTTCTCGGTTGATTTGAAATCGAGTTATCCATAATATACTTGTAGTGACCTACTTCCAACCTTCAACTATTTATAGTATAGCTGTTTAGTCGCAAACAAAGAGAAACTTTCCCCACAGACTGTACATTAAATTTTAGCATTTAATACATAATTAAATTTTCAAGTGATATCTCGATGCTTTTTATGCTTTTTCACGTTGTTCTTGGATTATTTCATAAAATAATTAAAAAACAGCAGCTCCTCTATCTAAAATTTTTACCTTTTGTAAAGTACCGATAATATTTTACAAGCTGCATTATATTACACAATACCAGAGTTCTCTTTGTGAACAACTGTACAAAGTTGGCTCTTAATGGAATACAGTAGATTATCGGCTCGTAAACAATATACAAAACAAAGATAATCTGATAGAGAAGTACGGGATTTCAACGCAGGAGACAGTTTCGGAACAGAATCTGAAATAGAAATCTAGAAAAGTCTCCCTTTCGAACATTTGCGTCGTATCGCATCTACCCTCCTTCCATTTAATTTCTCGGATATTCGGTATTATTAGTTTAATTGAAAAGTCTTCGGGAATATAAAAGTAATTTTCACGACATTTTCTTAAAAACTTGACTCTTATAATATGGAAAATTTCGGTACAATACAGTCATTCTCAATGATTGCGACTTTAGAAACTCTCAGTTCAATTTATCAATAGTAAAACTTAATAGTTTATGGTTGGGATTTTTGATGAGAAGTGATAATCGATTGCTAGCACAATCGTTGCATTATACTCCAAGGTAATTTTGATGGAGCCTGTGGTCGATTAACTTGATCACTGAAGGTTGATATATAACCCCTTGCCACATTAATTTTCGTATTCTGTATACGTATTTCGACAACTAAGTTGTCATCATCAGCAGATAATTAAACAGTGCCGCACCTGGAAAACTACGGCGAAAAATACCCGTACGAAAACAAACTCCGTACGCGATTCGTACCGTTGAGAACCAAAATGTACATTGTGTACAAACTCCGTACGCGATCCGTACCGTTAAGAACCAAAACGTACACAGTGTACATTTTGGTTCACAACGGTACGGATCGCGTACGGAGTTTGTTTTCGTACGGTTATTTTTCGCCGTAGTTTTCCAAGTGCGACACTGTTTCATTATCTGCTGATGATGACAACTTAGTTGTCGAAATACTTATACAGAATACGAAAATTAATGTGCAAGGGGTTATATATCAACCTTCAGTGATCAAGTTATACTCCAAGCCTGTCATATTTTTAACGGTGACAGATGAAATGCAGATAATTTCTAACTTTCAATGTGAAAGTTACTGTAGTAAGAATTCAGTGTCCAAATGCAAAAATTCAAAAATGTATATCTATACAAAATCCAATACTTATTTTTAGTAGAAATTTTGAAAAATCATTACATTGTTTGATTTCTTCCATGCATGATGTTACGTGTCGAGTTTGGAATAAATCAAACATTTTTATGATTTTTCCAAACTTCTACTTTCAGAGGTGCAAAACTTTTAATTCCTCATGCTGGCAAAGGATTTACTTGCATCAAATGACACGGAAACAAGAAAATGAAACAAATTTCCATCGAAGTACAAGTGTGCTATTATCCGATCATGCTTCAAAAACATAATAGTCATTCGAAACTTCCTAATTGGCGGTCGATTAGTATTCTCTTTCTTTTCTTAAAAGTCAGTTGATTGTTGATCTTAATAAACATAAAATTTTATAATTTTATTGGTTGTATAACAGTACTAAATATAACGATAGATATAATTTGTAAAATCGATAATGGAAATATTTTACATCTAATGAATTATTTAAATATGTTTGACATTATCGATCGTGTCTTGTTAAAACGCACCTTCTCACACCAATCAAGTTGTTTGCAAAGAGATTGGATCAATTGAGATTTTACCCTTTTCTCCAAGTCTAGTCTCAAATGACTTACTTTTATTTTCCAAACTTTTTCTTACAGGAAAAAAATTTCAGTCGAATGATAAGTTCTTGGAGCAATATGCAACTAACGAAGATTATTATAAAAATCATATAATGGCGCATCGGATTATTGGTCCAAAAAAATAATAAAAAACAATATGCCCTAATTCACTTGTTCTATTTCGAGATAATTCTTTAAGAAAAAAATTATCAAGAAAATATTTATAGTATTTGATGCTATTCATACTATATACACAGTTTGTCGCAGGAAAAACCGAACTTTTTTAAAAGAAGAACAAAAGCTTACTATTTTGGTAAAATTCATTTATTTTATTTAAAGTAGTCGTCTTCGGTTTCAATACAACGTTTTGCATAGTGAATGAAGACGTCGAATGAATTTTTAAGTTCATCTTTAAAGATGCCCTTCAAGATCGCTGTCGACGCCTTTTTAATGGCTTCGACGTCGGCATAACGTTGTCCTTTCATCGGAAAATGTAATTTAGAGAATAGATAGAAATTACAGGGGGCGAATCCGGTGAATACGGTGCATGGTTGATGGTTAACATGCCAGTTGTAGTTGGAAAATCAGTGATAAGCGTCGAGCGATGAGATGGCGACTATGGCGATTAGAAAAGCTGACTATTTTGGTAAAATTCGTTCGTTTTAGTCAAAATAGTCGCACTCGGCTTCAACAACGTTTTACATGGTCATTTAGCATGTAGAATGAATTTTTAAGTTCATATTCAGAGATGTCCTTCAAGATCGCTGTCAACGCCTTTTTAACGGCTTCGACGTGACACATAATGCTGTCCTTTCATCAACAAATGTAGTTTGGATTATAGATAGAAATCTCTAGGGGCGAAATCCAGTGAACACGGTGAATGATGATGGTTAAAATGCCATTTGTAGTTAGAAAATCAGTGATAAGCGTCGAGCGATGAGATGATGCATTATCATGTAACAAACGCCAGCTACCATTTTCATGATATTGAGGGCGCACACGACGAATACGCACCAAAAGACACTTCATAATACCAAGATAATATACAGCATTGACTGCCTGACAAGTTGGTACTCTTTGTGTGCCTTTCGAATCATAAAAACCAATTAACGTTGTCTTTAGTTTTGACTTCTCCGAACTGCTTTTTTTCGGTCTCTGGATCATATCTCATCGCCAGTTACAATAGAATACCTGAAGTTTTCGTTCTTTCTTGAGTCTTTAATCAAGCCTGTACAATGTTGAATTCAGTTCGCTTCTGTGGTACAGACCTTGCGCAAATCTTTCTCAGTCCCAAATGCTGTGTCAAAATGCGATGAATTGAATCTTTGGAAATATTTAATTCCATTCCCACGTACCGTAATGAGGATTTCGACTCATTTCTGATAAATTCACGCACGAGTTCGATGATGCCTTCCGTAACCACAGATTTTTTTGCACCAGGATGTTCGTCGTCATTTATGTCTGTACGACAGTCTTTAAATTGTTTATACCACTCATACACACTCATACGTGATAAACACGCATCACCATACACTTGCTTCATCAAATTAAACGTTTCAGTAAACGATTTTCCAAGTTTGAAACAGAACTTGATATTTGCTCAAAATTCATTTTTCGACCAATGGCAAATACACACTGTTACTTTATGCGCAATTTCTCTGCTTCTAATGATGCAAATGTCATGATATGCCATGAGAATTACTATTTTAAAAAAGTTCAGTGTTTTCTGCGGTAGACTGTGTATATCGAAGAGAAATACATTAAAGCATATCAAATTTGCAAATGAACTTTCGAATTGTATCGTCTGTGAATGGAAAAACATCTTATTTAGCAATTCATGCAAATAAAATTAGTTCTTATGGTTGCCCAAATCTCGTGTGAATTGCAGAAGATGGTAATTGGAAGTGTAATGACCGGGTTTCTATATTTGGCGTGATTTCACCAAAACTAAAGAGTTATAGATGAAGTGAGTTAATATTTATAAATTGTAAGACGTATTTCTATTTCGTGAAGAATATTATGTAGCAGTTTCAATAAGATAATGCCTATTAAATACTATTGTATTTGTGCAAAGTTATTTCAAACTTTGCTACATAAAAAAACTTCAATAAGTTTAGTATCTTTTTGAATTGACTTTCATACAATCAGTCGTATTTTAGTTCACTAGCAGCGTCAGATAATTCAATTATGTAGGTACAGTCAAATCAAGGTTCACTTTATGTCTTTGGTATTAAAATCTACATGAATTATAATTTTATTTCACAGAATATTTAAGATATTAATGTAATTGTCTTTCTTTTGGCAATGCATTGATGAAAGATAAATTGCATATTGACGAATTTTCTGTCAATATCGACCTTTACTACTGATACTTAATTATTTTCTATTAGAATATTTAAGTCATTGCTATGAAGCTAATATTTTTAATTATTTCCAGAGCATTGGTAATATGATAAAAGTTTTCTTCAAACATTACAAACACAGAAACATTCGATTTATTATTAATACAGCTACGCATGTCAATATTAATTCTGAATAGAACAAAACACGAATCTATATTTTATGTTATTGGATAAGTGGAATGTTTTATTGTCTGCGTAAAATTATTAAATGCGTTGTTAATATTGTTCTTAATACCACGTTCTATTATTATTATTGATTTCTCCACAACTTTTAACGAAATCGTTACGTATTTCTAAAACAGTTCCAAGAATTCATCAAAGTCAGTAATTAAAATAATGAGCATAGAAAACAACGGTTATTTTAATCGTTCTTTTAGTAAATGAACCCAATTTCAACGATTTAGTATAGTGATAAATACTGTGCAGTGTAAAAAAGAAACATCTGAACGACGCTCAAATATTAGTGGGTCGATAATGATAAAAGTGCCTCGCCCTCCGTTTATCACATCTCCAAGGACATCCCTACTATGTGATTACAATAAGTGACCGTAAATTTGGCAGTTTTCTCCAAAGAAGAACACGGCACTAAACGCACAGTAATCAACTATAATGCGTACATTTTTGTATAATTATTTATCTCCATTTAATTCTGTTCTAAGTTTAGTATTATTTTGCATTGATTGCCCGGTACTTTAAAATAAAAATTTCTTTATTATTATTTATTTTGTAACTAATTACTGATAAGTTAAAAATTATTGCACAAATGAAAAAAGCGATAAATGTCTAAAGGCTACTAAAAGCATAAAATACAGGTATTCTTACAAAAGTACTTACATCCAGCCATTGCCTACTTGAACAGTTGGTGCTTCTGAAAGACCCGTCATAGAACCCCTGAAACAATATTATTTATTAAAAATTTTTGATTTTATTCAATCATAATTATTAATTTCAACGATTACATAATATAAAAATTAAGGAAATATTAAACATTGAGTAAATTAAAATAAAATTTAATGGTAACTTTCTGAGTGAAAATACAAATATGAAAATGCAAAATCTAATTATTTTATTACGAGGGTAACCGTTTATATTTCGGGAACTGGCAACAGTGTCAGTGTTGCTTCTGATCTGATCGTGAAGTTTGTCATTTTTGACAATATATTTACCTCAAGAGTTTTATTATTCGGTCGGTATTTCTATTGTTGTCAGCGAAAAAATGAAATTAACTCGGGAACATTTTCGTGCAATTATTTTTCATAACTTTCGGCGTGGATTATCTCAACATGCATCGACGAGCTGAATTCTTTGTATGGTGATCAAGCACCATCGAAAACTACAGTATATCGTCGGTAAAGTGAATTCAAACCTGGACGCCGTTCTTTGGACTATGAATTTCGTAAAGGTCGTTCCACAAATGTTGTTGTGTCGGAAAACATTAATGCAGTGTCTGAATTGATAATGCAAGACCGTCATGTGACATACCGTGAGATCGAGCCATTTCTAGGTATTAATAGCACCAGCGTGCATAAGATCCTGCATGGACATTTAGCCGTTAAGAAGCTATCTTTACATTGGGTACCGCATAATTTAACAACCGCTCAAAAAAGGACTCGCGGCGATTGGTGACAAGAAATGCACAAAAAATACATTGGCGGCGCTTCAAAGAACATTTGTAATATCATAGGTGATAAATCTTGGATATATACGTATGAGTCCGATAGTAAACAGCAGTCGACTGTGTGGGTATTCCAAGATGAGCCAAAACCAACAAAAGTTGTTCGCGCTCGAAGCACATCAAAACAAATGGTCGCCTGTTTTTTCGGAAAAACCGATCACGTTGCAACCGTGTCTTTAAAGAGTTGTAGAACAGTCAATTCCGAATGGTACGCAACTTTTTGTTTGAAAAAGTTTCTGAAGAAATAAGGAAAATAAATCGAAAACGACAGATCATTCTCCAGCATGACAATGCGATCTTTCACAGGTCGGTTCAAACAATTGAATATTTGACTGGGCAAAACATTGAATTGATCAACCATCCGCCCGCCGTACAGCCTTGATCTAGCGCCCTGTGACGTCTTTTTATTCCCACACGTGAAGAATAAACTTCGTGGTCAACGGTTTTCTACGCCGAAAGAGGCATTTGAGGCACTCAAAACTCATATTTTGGAGATACCGCCTTCACAGTGGCCGCAATTCTTTGCGGATTGGATTAAACGAATGCAAAAGTGCATTGATTTTCAAGGAGAATATTATGAAAAGAAATAAAACTATTTTCGATAATAAAATTTTTTTTTGTTTGCTATTCCCGAAATATAAACGGCTACCCGCGTATTTAGACCTACAGAAGAAGAAAGAGAACTTGAAGACGAATCGATGTGAACACTTACACACAACCTACCAATAATTGATATCTAATTCGTTCATATTAAAAAAAGATTTCCCATTTTATGCAAACAGGTGATGTGTTGAATAAAGAACCAGATTATAACAAAAGGATCTTGTAAATACTTTGCTACAAACAGAATAATTTAATAAATGTTTCCCAAAAAAGTATCGGGCCTTTTAAGATTTAAATTGAGATAGTTATTTACATTTTAAAATAACTTTATTAAACTACATATGCGCCATTTTGTTCACACAACCCAACCTTTTACAATTTTTCTAGCAACATCATAATCCTGTCACTGTAGAACTTCTGTGGTTTCTGGTCAAAAAATTGTAACAAATGATTTTCACAGGCCTCTTTTGAAAATAACTTAACACCATTGAGGAAGTTCTGCAGAGACCAAAACAAATGATAATCTGATAGTCACAGGCCCGAGATATACGGTGGATGCATTAAAATTTTACAACTAAGGTCGTTCAATTTTTGCCGAATAGTTAAAAATGTTTGTGGTCTAACGTTATCACGGTAGTAGATGACGTTCTTTCTGTTAACCATTTCTGGATGATTTTGAATTGCTTGTTGCAATCTTGCCAATTTCGACAGTAAAAGTTCGAGTCAATCGTTTTACCAGACGGTAGCAAATGATGTTACACGTTGCCCTTCCAATTTCACCAATCAGCCAACCAATCGCCTTTTTTTGGCGTTAATGTGAACTTTGCCACGAATAGTGGAGTTTCTTCTCTTTTCGGACATGATCTTTTTCGCCAGTGATCATTCGCTTTAGGGATGGCTCACTACGTTTCTGTGGAGATTCACAGATGAATCAAATCATATGGCACCCAAACATCGAGATCCTTTTTGTAGTCGACCTTTTCCTAATGGTTTAAAACTGTTTGGTAATGGATACTTAGCTCCTTAGCGATGTTATAGCCGATCTTGCTCGATTTTTCCCATAGTTTCCGTTTAGAAATGAGAATTACTTGAATAATTCTCATTTCTTCCATGATTAATTTCGTTTTTGAACTTCTCATTGAACTATTCTTCAATCCTTCTTTTGGGCTTCCGGGTTGGAACCGCGTCACTGGTATAACTGGCGACGTCTCTTACCCGCTTGTACGGGACATCTTCAGGGCTCAACTACTGTTACTATTTGTTGCACTGAAACTGAACTGTTTCGCAGCTCAGTGCAACAAACAGAGTAGCAGTAGTTGCGCCTTGAAGATGTCCAATACAAGTGGGTACGAAACGTCGGCAGTTATACCAGTGACGTGGTTCCAGCCCGGAAGCCCAGAAGAAAGTATGGACCACGACCGCGGAAGTCTACGTACCAGATTATTCTTCAATCCATTTATTGTATTCTAAAGATCATCTCTTGTATGTTTTCTTTTTACTCCTGTATTCTGCAGTTGTCTTCCGCTGTTTCTATTTGCCCTTATGATTATTTTTATTTCCATTTTCGTAAATGCTATTATTGCACCAGTTAGTGAGCAATATGTTCCGGTATTTGTGCTTCCGTGTAATTTTACATATACACTACCGGCAATAAGTGTTAGACCACGTATATATTTTCATATTATTCAAATAAACAATATTATACTATTATACTCACTTTCAATTACAACAGTAGTAAGATGGGTTGCTGAATTTAAACCTGGTCGTACAAGTTTGGAAGACAATTCACGTGCAGGACGCCCAAAAAAGTCCACCGACACCAGAAATCGTAAAAAATAGATCGTCGATTAACTGAGAGAGATTTAGTAGAAGCTTTAGGCATCTCATTAGGCAGTGTAAGCAATATTTTGGCTGAAGTATTGGGTTTCAGAAAACTGTGTGCAAAGTGGGTGCCGGCATCGTTAACAAAAACACATTTGAATGCGACTTTCTGAGCAAACATTGGAAGCGTTTTAGAAAGAATACAAACGATTTCGTGCGTCATTTTATCACTATGGATAAGACTTTGGTCTACCACAATGATCTTCAATCAAAACAAGAGGTTAAGGAGTAGTGTGAACCCGGTATTTCGACTCCGAAGCGAGTTAAGGTCCAGAAATCGGCCAAGGTGTTAACACCACTTTTTTGAGAAGCAAAAGGAATTTTGTTCGTGAAATACCTCCAAACTGGTAAAGCAATGAACTCAGGTTATTATTATAACCTTTTGGGCCAGCTAGATGCAAAAACTCGTGGGAAAACTTAGTTTACAGAAAAAAAATCAGTTGTCATCGTACCCTCTCACACACAAAACATCACAAAAATCAGTGAATTTTTGTGATGTTTTTTTGAGATTAAAGTACGAATTATTGCAACATCCATCCTAGTCGCCAGATATAACTCCCTTTGGCTTTCAGATGTTCTCACATCTCAAAAAATTCATGCGTGGGAAACGATTTTCATCGAATAAAGAGGTAATAACAATCGTAGAAGCGTATTCTTAGTCTTCCGGATTCTTTCAGGGATAGAATCCATAAATACGGAGATCACTAGAACAAGTGTATTGAAGTTTCAGTGCAGTAGTTCAGCCCTGAAGATGTCCCATACAAATGGGTACTAAACGTCGGCAGATATAGAAGTGACGTGGTTCCAGCCCGGAAACCCAGAAGCAGATAGCAAGTGTATTGAGGTTCAGGGAGGTTATATTGAATAATAAAATGTATTTCAAACCATAACATCGTGTTTTCTTATCGAACGACAAAACTCATTGAACAACCTGGTACATAACAATAAAATTCCAAAATATTCGGGCCTATTTAAATGAACTAGTTTTAAGTAAGTTATAAAAATTGCATTGATAATTGTTTTTCTAAAAAGTACAAACTTGTTGGGCTTAAACGTAACTTAAAATTATTTTACGGTTATTCGACCCCACAACAAAGCATTTGTCTATTTACAATAAAGTCGAGAAAAACTTATTTTTTTGTCATGGTTTGATGCAGGGTTTAATTTAAACTTCATTAGTGTTCACCGTACCCCAGGCGATGTATTTATTTTTTGTATTCTTCCATTTGAAAAAGGATAGCCCCCGCGGCCCATTTATCGACTCTACATAACACATACACGTACAAACACAAACAAGCAATAATAAAAATGCCTCGAATATCTGTTTCCTTTGTTCTAACTGTCAGATAGTTTTGCATCTATTATGTGAAGGAAGGGAAGGCGCTATTTGATGCCTTCCCGTCACATGTTGCTAACCCAAACTACTTCTAAGAAAAGACTTCGATTTCGATCCGGTCCTATACCAAATGCCGCCGCCAATGTGTTTCTAACGTTCGTCTGCCGTGTTCTAGTAACTTCCTTTTTTTATCCATTTACAACTATAGTCCACTAGTGCTTTTTCCATGTAGGTCCTAGAAAGAGGAACTACAGTCACGTCATTATTTACGCCTCATTCGGTCCACGGTAATTATTATTTATAGGACATAGATGGCTCAGTTTTAAGAGATAGGCATCAGACGACAGGTGTTTTAAATAAACATTAGTGCCGTCTCGCTTTTCTACCCTCTTAAAACAACGTTACCGTCTCTGTTATATTGCGGTGCATCTCCTTATGTGCATGGTTTCGCCTATTTTTCGGCGTCATGCTTCTTGCATTTAGATACACGCCTATACCATAGAAGGCAGGTGGACAATATACTTACGACTAGAAATCATTTTCGGAACCGTTTACGCAGGAACTAATGTTAAAAAAAAATGCCGACAGACGTCTATGATATACGTGTTGTGTATAGTTACATGAACATGTTTTTAATCGAATATATTCGACATGGCAAAACGTCTACCTTATTTCTATTAGAAATTATAGTACATTAAATTTTTGTAAAGCCTCGTTTAAAATCAATAAAAATAAATTTAGTTTCTCAATTTGATTAGCCAATATTGTACTCCATCTCTCTCTAATATATGTATGTATTGTATGGTAAAGTATTGCCAAAATTATACAGGATGTTTCAGGAGGAATAGTAAATATTTTAGTAGGTGGTAGTAAAGAGTATTTTGAATAAAAAAGTTGACATAAACATGTGTCCAATTCTTAATGGTTACATAGACACGGTTGTTTGAATGTTACCTATGACAAGATTTCCAGAAGATGTTAATTAAAACAAATGACTTACCGATTGCATTTATTAATTATTTAAATGATATAAGACACATACGAGGTTTGTTCAAAAGAAAAGGTGAATTTTGAATTTTTTTGAAAAGTATTTACTCATCAATATCAATTTTGTCCCCTTCAAAGTAATCCTCCTCACTTATGCCAGCGCTTCTTCCAATCCTCGAAGCACTTCTGAAATGCGCTTTTCGGTATGGCCATCAGCTCGTTCTTCGATTCTGACTATATCTCATCACTTGTGGTAAAACGCTTTCCTTTCATTATTCTCTTCAGTTTTGGGAATAGGAAAAATTCGCAGGGAGCCAAATCTGGTGAATAAGGTGGTTGAGGCATGATTAGGGTGTTGTTTTTGGCCAAAAAATCACGAACAAGCATTGATATGTGGGCTGGTGCATTATCGTGATGCAGAATCCATGATTTTTTTTCCCACAATTCCTATCGTTTGAGCCATATTGCTTCACGCAAACGATGCATAACTTCCTTGTAGTATTCCTTATTAACCGCACGACCTGTTGGCAAGAACTCATGATGCACCACGCTATTGTAATCGAAGAAAATAGTGAGCAAAACCTTCGCATTTGATCGAAATTGGCGTGCATTTTCTCGGCCTTCTGTAAAGCGCTTCTACCACTTATAAATACTTTTTTGAGACAAAGTGGACTCGCTGAATGCCACAGTTAACATTTGAAGTGCCTTGGAGCACTTTATTCCATTTTTAACGCAAAATTTGGTACATATTCTTTGATCCATTTTTTTCAAAAGTCAGAAATCGAAGAGCACACACAAACGTGACTAAGCTTTTCAGTTGTCAACAACAAACTACTGATCCAAATTGGCTGATAATGCCAACATATGACTAACACATATGTACCAACATAGCAAAAAAAAATTTCGATAATCGAATGTACACAGCGCGCGAAAATTCAAAATTCATCTTTTGTTTTGAACAAACCTCGTATAATAACCAGCAAAAAAAATAATGCATGGAACACATCCTCACCAAATAATGCATACTGACTCATATTGACAAAAAGATAAGCAACAAATATATGAAAATTGAAAATATTTACGCAGAAACCGAAGGTTTCACGATTGCCATACAAGATAGAGCTATGAAAGCCAGAAACAATAGTAAATATATCGTCAAACAAAACATCGTGATAGTGATAAGCAGACAATGTTACAAAACATTAGAAACAATTGAGTATATTACAGATGTGTGAACTTAGCACAAGCAGAATATATAACACGACATGACAAACAACAAAAAATACAAATTAGTACAATAGACCAGACATTTAAACTAACTCATAGAAGTACTTAAGACACATACCTAATTGGTGTTTCTATACCTTACACCTATAACCTTCAGCAAAAACATGCAGAGAAGCGCAATAAGTATATCCCTTTTACAGAAGAAATACAACAATTATGGCTTCAAAAGAAGGTCAAAATTACACCAATTATAATTTTTACCATTAGAATAATTCTTAACAACTTCATCAAAGCCTTAAAGGAATTAAACTCAATCCAGACGTATATTTTCTGTTGTAAAGAAACTTATTATAAATATGGTATTTGCTCAATCGTAAAAAAATTTCTAAATACATAATAGGCGAGAGTTTGCATTAATTTACCGTTTTGTGATATACAGTAGCACCTCAGTATCAGCCGCGTTAGTCCGAGCTCAAATTCATAGTTATGTTGGTTAAGTGAAAACTTTCTTGTGTTAAGTTGAGGAAGTTAGTGAAATCTACGCCATAATAATAATTCATGCCTTCACTTTCCTTAAAAGCTTAACGCCAATTACAGGAGGCTTTAGTAGACTATTAATCATTATTACGTTTGTTAAGCAGCAAGATGAAATAATTGTATAGAGAAAATAATATTTGTTTCGCATGAAAAAAGAATTATAACGGAAAGTAGAAAGATTTATTTTCTCAATGAAAAATGAGTAAATGAAGACCATACAACATCAAAAGTTTAGATCGATGAAAGCATTAAATGTGCACAGCAAGCTTTTAATGAGGGTCAGTCAACAGGTTTGAAAAATCCTAGTGTTAAATGAGGACGGTTGATTTACTCTTATTTACTTCAAATAAAATCGGATATTACCATGAAAAGGTGAATACAGAATTGTTTGAAAATTGATATAAAAAAATTTGATCTCATTTGGAAATTAATTCTGCTTTCTACCACTTTAGAAAATTAGAAAAAATACCAAATTCATTAACGAAGAAATTTGATGTTCAACAATGGCTTACTAAAAATAATATTAGATTTGAATCTAATATGCTAAAAGAGGAATTGTTGGATATAGTAAAACAGCGTAAATCAAAATATGACGGGTATGTAGTAGACGAGTTGCAAAATCCAAAAATCGGACAGTTTTAAAGACTTCCTCCATGTCACTGTGATTTCAATCCAATAGAGCTAATTTGTACTCAAATAAAAGGAGAGCGAAGCAGCTGTAAATAATACCATTTAAAATGAACGATGCTTCAAATTTACTTCGTGCTGCCATTCATAATGTTACTAAACAAAATTGGATAAAGGCAATTGATCATGTCAAAGTTATTGAAACAAAAATGTCGGACGTGGGTGGAATAAAAGAAAATTTTGAAGTATTTTTGTGTGTGTCCTCCGCGAGGAGTCGAGAACTCTTTTCTTCTAAATAAGTTTGGAATGGAGTCCTTGGAAGTCAGACGTCAACTAAAGAGTATAAAGTTTGTATTTAACTTGGTTAGAGGAAATATGGATTGTCCTCATTTGCTGTCTCAGCTTAATTTTATGGTACCGCGAGTGTCGGCTAGACATAGCCTTTGTTTTTATATCGCAACATCTAGTACCAATATTGGTTTCAATTCCCCAATAGCAGTTGTATGTCGAGCCTTCGACGGTTTGTCGGACCATTGCGATATAAATTTTGATTCCTTGGGGCGGATTACTGGCTGTCGTTAGAAAATTAAGAAAATTAAGACAAACGCGCCCTTAATTTTCTTAATTATGGGTGTGTGTGTATGACTATATTTGTATTCATTATCTTTATTTTCGTTTTTCTTTTTTTTTAATGCACTGTGAACATTAATTAGTTTACTACTGTTTGATTATCTGATGATTTGTATATTTTTTATATTTTTTTGTCCTGTTATTGGATTGTAACAATCTGTTGGACAATAAAAACTTATTATTATTATTTTTCATAAATGTAGGAGATTTTAGTACCGCCGTTGATTCTTTTAATGAATAGACATTTATTTACTATTGGTTTATATTTTACATTATGATTGCACAATATTGAACTAATATATGTATATTAGCAAATTTAGTTTTGGAATTAAAATTGCAGATGTACATGTATTTATTTATGAAATAAAAGATATTACAATTGTTTTAAACTTTAGAAATATAATTCAACTAAAACTAAAATAACTATTATACATGTCAAGTGCTCTCAAAAATAAATTCACTACAGTTCCTTCCATTTATTTTTGGTGATTGAAATATTACAATTATATTTAGCTTGAGAGCTTAGAATTTAATTGAAAATAAAGCAATACACATGACATGTGCTCTCACAAATAAATCTTCATTACGATAGCTTAAATCTTTTTTAAATTTGAAAGAATTAATTTAATAATTCGTTCTATATATGGAATTGAAAAAAAAATAATTTATTGTACATTTTGTTAACAAAATTAATTCAAAATAATTTGTATTTATTTTCAACATTTAATATAAAATTAATTAATAAAGCTTACACTATTATTATTATTATAATAATTACATTATTTTTTGAGGATAATTTTTTTGATTAGTGGTAAATAATACAATAATTGTGTACACTACCAGTCATATTTATTTGCCCACCCCAATTTTATGTGTTTCCTGAAATACGGATTATCTTTCGAAAAATCTGTATTATAATTACTCAACAATATTATTAGTGGAAGTAATTCCATATGAATTTCTACGAAAATCTTAAATTGTTTATGATATATCGTAAAGGTGTCATAAATTGGAAAAATACCATAAATATTATATAGGTTAATCCCTACAGTATTAACAGTTTTACCTGCATTTTCGAAAGGTATTACCAATATTGTATTATTGTACTAACTAATTACAATATTAGGATGTGTTATTCAAAAAGGAAAATAAATTTTATGTCAGTCATCGTTCATCTTTTGTTGCGAAAACAGTGAAATAGAGAGTTATTGTGAATATTTTAATGCAATGCCGAAGACGAAGGAATTGTCTGATGAAGTGCGTGCTATGATAATTGCTTATCATCGTACGGGTAAAAGTAATCGTGAAATTGCAAAAGAATTACGATTAAATCGCAGAACCGTTGATTATAAAGTTAAAAAATTTGAAGAAAGTGGTACATTTTCCAACAAAAGAAAATCTGGACGACGCAAAGCGACGACATCTGCAGATGACCGGCATCTAATACGGATAAGTAGACGCGATAGACGAAAAGACGAAAAAAACAGCACCAGAAATTGCTGCTGAAATGAATAGAGCGCGTGCTAAACCAATTAGTGTGTCCACGGTACAGAGAAGGTTAAGGCAAGCGGGTTTATAAAGAATTGCTTTGCGAAAACCACTACTACGAAAGCAAAACAAGATAAAACGACTAAATTGGACTAAAGAACATAAGAATTGGACGATTGATCAGTGGAATAATGTGTTGTGGACAGACGAATCGAGGTTTGAACTTTTCGGTAGTAAAAGGCGAATATTTGTAAGAAGATCCGCAGGAGAAAGAGTACTGCCAGAATGTATTGCGCCTACTGTGAAACATGGAGGAGGTTCAGTAATGATTTGGGGGTGTTTTGGTGAAAGATCTGTAGGCGATCTCGTCAAAATTGAGGGAATCCTAAGAAAAGAAGGCTACAAGGAAATTTTAGAAAATAACGCTGTTCCTTCAGGACTAAGGATTCTTGGCGAAAACTTTGTATTTCATCACTGTACTGTAGGAACAACTTCAAGAAGCCTGGGTACAAATTACAGAGGATACACTGCAAAAATTTATTGAAAGGATGCCGCGGTTATGTGCCGCAATTATCAAAAATAAAGGTGGGCACATTAATGAGAGCAAAATTTAATAATAATTAATGATAAAGTTTTTATATAAGAAAAATGTAACTATTTTATGTTTATTTTACACTATTGTATTGGTACAATAAATAAATTTTCAGTACACATTTGATAGTTTAATAATTTTGGCTAAAACTAAGGGTGGGCAAATAAATATGACCGGTAGTGTATGTGTAAATCAGACTTTCGTAGCTGATATTTTATGTCAAAAATAGTCACGTGATTTGGTCGTTATTGGTCGGTACAGATTATAAATGATAAGTCTAAATGGAAGACTGAAATGTAAACTAAAATGCTTATCAATACCTCTTCGTACGTTTAGTTTATATGAACTCATCAGTCATTAAATTCTTTAACAAAAGATACATGTATCAAAATAACAACATATTTCTCTTCTTTTATTAATTTATGTATATGTATGTCACACTTTCTAAAAACTCATACTTTTTGATATTAAAATATAATTTCTCCATAAATGAATCCACGTATTTTCTAAATTCTTCCTCATATCAATTACAATTAAAAATTGAAAATACTATGTAATAGTCCCAACGCCTGTTCCACTTGCAAACCGGGACATTCACATTGGCGGTTATTTATTCCCGCTCCATTTGAATTTTTTTTTTGGACCGGACTGATTATGGTATAAACCGGACGATTTCGAAAATGATGACATAATTCAGAGATTAAATTCAATTGATGCGGCAGGGCCGTCATTCTAACGCAGGAAACAAAAAGCGAAATGAAATTGGTCGGTGTGATAAATGTATATTCGTATCCTCTGTAGTCCCTTTCTCCACCAGGAATCGCCCAAATAAATGCAAATTCTCCGGATTAACAAAAACCAGTTGAAATGCACGCTTCATATGATTCAGGAATAAATACATCGTTAATGGTTACGATACGAAAGTGAGTTTAAATATTAAATTGATAAATAATATTGTTAGCTATCAATTATCGCTTGGACAAAATTGTCACCTGACGGTATTATATTATCTTTAGGTAAAATAGTCAAGCTCTTACTTGATCAACTATGAAAGTAGGAATAGGAGAAAAATTCCCAGGAAAGAAAAATAATAGATAAGGGTGATCTTATGTTGCATTTGTTAAATTATCTTAAATAGTTTTAGTTATTTATAAATTTGTATCATAGAAAAAGAGTTAATATACAAATGTAGACATTTTTTAGCAGCTACAGAGTACTAAACACCTTTTATGTACCTCAGAAAGCGTTCGATCAAATATGTTAAAATCCTTATTTATTGAACCTACTTTTGAGCCATATTTTTTCCGAACTTTTATTTAGTATTTAAGCATTATCTTTATATTTTTTTGGGCGCCTTTAATGATCAAATTTGGAAATTATAAAAAAAAATTACAAGGACTTGGAGTGATGTAATAATTTGTTATTTATAACGAAATGTACCAGCTAGCAAATTGAAATAAACATGTGATATTACAAATAAACATAAAGTTATTACTCTCTATATAAATATCAATTCTCAGGGCGATTCGAATCATATAGAAGGATGCACATACGTAAACAGCCTCAAATTTTATAAAATATTTACATGTTCAATGAGATCAGAGTCACTTGAAGAGGATATTTCTTGCAGTATAAAACATAAAATTAACAATGAGTAAAGAGAATAAATGTTTCAATGTAATCTAACTATATGCGGGAATAAAATAAAGAAAATACAACTAAATTAACATTACAATTCACAAATATAATTTTTACTTTATACTGTCTCTCTATTTATATGTTTAAGCACTTATTTCGTGTTAATATAGGTGGTTTTTACTTCGGATCACCTATCATCTAATACATTGATTCGTACTCTCACTAATTATTCGCTTTTGAATAATACAAACTTAACTAAACGCTTTCTATCAATCTCCGCTTTCAGGGATCAATATATTTATAATTTTCATAATGTTCGCACTAATTCTTCTTTGCAGATAAGTGATTGATACGCCTAGTATCAGACGCACTATATGCTCTGGGCAGAATGACCTGAAATGCTCTAGATCATACTCTCTTCTATTCTCTTCTCTTCTGCTTCGTGATTAGAATTCCCTGTCTATATAAACACAAACTTTATTACCCACTTTACACGCAAAGACGTTAATCTATTATCCGCGCAACTGGTTGATTGTTTATATCCTTATTTATATCCTTTGTATAATTAAAAGATTTACTTAAATGAAATTAAAATAAAAGTATATTTAGAAAAGAAAAATATTCTATTAAAAAAATTACGCGTAGCATTAGAAGCATAACTTAAGAATGTACACATTAAAATCATGGAGATTCCAAGATTTTATTAGGGATAGTTATTTTTTGGATGTTTGTACAAAAAGATTAATGGTCAAAATGATGAGACTTATTAATCACAAAAAGGTAAAAGAATATTCCGACAACTATGTTGGTATCATCAGCAGACTATTAATCACAGTGTTGCATCTAGGTCCGCGATATAGCACACAGGAAACAATTCTAAAACCAAACACGAGTGTATGTTTGGTTTTGGTGGAATGTGTGCGCAGAATTTTCTCTGTGTAAACTTTATCGCGGATCCAGGTGTGACTAATAGCCTGCTGATGATGACAACTTAGTCTCGAGCAAAATGTACATTAACGAGACTTTATATTGAATATCTTCAAATAATCGAGACATTTTTGCCGATTTAATCCATGTTTGACATTGTAAAAATAGCAAACTTATTCAATATTTGCGCAGATTATATTTGAAAATTTACTGTTTCTTAATATAACTTTATTTTTAAGCATCGAAATGGTACTGAATACAAAATCGATAGCGAAATGAATATAAAATTGAACTAGGTTTTATTAAACAATACTTCACATTCAAAAGTAATGTCACCACCTTAGAACAATTATAATAAAACTTCTTATTTTCTAAACGACACGTAAATAACTCGGCTTAGACCTGTTCACTTAAAATTTGCTTTCGACTTGACTACATTTGTACGAACCAAAGAAAAAATTCCAAAGCCAGATTTGTTGTAAGTCGTGTCACTGTTTTTATAGTCAGTTTACTCGATGTTTGTATCGTCCGGCTAAAGAATATCGTAAGAAATTCACATGTGAAATATTATGTATCGTAGCGTGATTACAATTTTAAATTCTCAATAATTGTGTTAAATATTAATTTGACTGAGAACAAACACAGAACGAGGATCGCTTGAATACATAGGTAAAAAGATAATATTTTCTGCTAGATTTAGTTTAAATCCAATTTTTTCCTTATTTTTAATTTGAAATTGTAATGTGTGTTGAAGAATACGTTTAGTATATTTATTTTAATTCACTTAAGAACTGATTTTTGTTTATTTTTATAGATACTTTTAAATTATAATTTTATTCCAAATACAAACAGGGTTTGTATGCGCTCTTTTTTACACAAATGAAATTAATTCGTACCTGGATTATATATCTTTCCGACAAACTTATAATTTAAGTAATTCTACTTAACCTAAAAATTTACGTGAGACTTTATTGTGTAGTGTACAATTCATAAAATTGTGATTATCTTGATTTACTATTTAAAAATGGAGCAAGAATACATTAGATTTGACGCAAATTAACAATTATATAATAGATATAGTTTTTAATGGAATACCAAACCAAATATGTTAGAAATGTTCGTTTAATAGTATGTACGAGGTTTGTTCAAAAGGAAAGGTGAATTTTGAATTTTCGCGCGCTGTGTACATTCGATTATCGAATTTTTTTGTTATGTTAGTACGCATGTGTTAGTCATATGTTGACATTATCAGCCAATTTGGATTAGTAGTTTGTTATTGACAACTGAAAAGCTTAGTCACGTTTGTGTGTTCTTCGATTTTTGACTTTTGAAAAAAATGGATCGAAGAATATGTATTAAATTTTGCGTTAAAAATGGAATAAAGTGCTCCAAGGCACTTGAAATGTTGACTGTGGCATTCGGCAAGTCCCCTTTGTCTCCAAAAAGTGTTTATAAGTGGTGACTCGACACCGAAAGGTATAAGAGTCTATAGGATTAAGTAAGTAAGTAAGTAAGTGGTACAAGTGCTTTACAGAAGGCCGAGGAAATGCACGCCAAGTTGAAGGTTTTGCTCACTATTTTCTTCGATTACAATGGCGTGGTGCATCATGAGTTCTTGCCAACAGGTCGTACGGTTAATAAGGAATACTACAAGGAAGCTATGCAACGTTTGCGTGAAGCAATACGGCTCAAACGATCGGAATTGTGGAAAAAAAAAATCATGGATTGTGCATCACGATAATACACCAGCTCACACATCAATGCTTGTTCGTGATTTTTTGGCCAAAAACAACACCTCCCTGCGACTTTTTCCTATTTCCAAAACTGAAGAGACAAATGAAAGGAAAGCGTTTTGCCACAATTGATGAGATAAAGTCAGAATCGAAGAACGAGCTGATGGCCATACCGAAAAGCGCATTTCAGAAGTGATTAGAGGATTGGAAGAAGCGCTGGCATAAGTGCATTATATCTGAGTGGGATTACTTCGAAGGGGACAAAATGGATATTGATGAATAAATAAATACTTTTCAAAAAAATTCAAAATTCACCTTTTCTTTTGAACAAACCTCGTACATACACTACCGTTCAAAAGTTTAATCGAACTCGCAAAATTGTACTAAAATTATGAATAACTACCCAGAAACTGTTTATTACGGTATAAATGGTAAGAATGCTTAGAATTAAGAGAAAGTGTAATGTTATACAGATAAGTTATTACTAAGAAATTCTTTTGATAAGAGCAGTATGCAAATGGTAATAAATTTGACGGTCACAATAAATACCAGAAAAAAGAAAAAATAGATGATGGGATATTCGCCATCAAAAAGGTGCCGTTTTTGGTCTGTAACTCTAAAACATACTTTCATTCCCGAGATGTTAGCGATCGTTTGAACGTAATTGCGAGTTTTTGGTAAGTAACTGCGAAACTTACTCTCAAAAGTGGATGTTCTTTTAGTATCCACTTATGTATCATGACATGCTTGTTACGCTCGTTCAAATCGGAACTTTCTATCTCTTTTTACTCCCAAGATATTCGCCATCAAAAAAGTGCCGTTTTTGGTCTGTAACTCCAAAACTTACTTTCAAAAATGAATGTTTTTTTGGTGTCTACTTATGTAGTGTTTGTAAGCCTTTCGTTAATAGGGGCGCGTTTATACTAGTTACAAATTAAAAATTAGTTTTACTAAATTACTCTTATTAAATATATTCTCTTTCTTTCACTAAAATTACTTTCAATTTGAATTTTAAAACTAACTAAGACATTTGAATAAGGCAAAAATAATTCACAGACGCAAAATGTATAGGATGTAGGTGCCGCTGGTGATTCCACATGCCTGTAGGGTTCGGGCAAAATAATTTTTTAAATGTTAACGATACACTACGTTCTACACGAGAAGTTAAGACTAATGATGACGAAATGTCGACATTAATTGAATGGAACTCGTGAAAACAGAGAAACTTTTGGAATCAACCGGTGAATAGTGTCAAATCGAATATGCCAACTTGGACTAGTTAGCAAAACTAATGATGTGTAGGCCCTGCACAAATTTTAACTAGGGCAAAAGCTAGTTTATATCCGAACAAGACTATGTCACACACTTAGTGGGACAGAAAGAGAACCGTTTATTACGAGCTTTTACGAAAAAAACGTGGCATTAATTCGGACAAAAACTGTTCACGACTACATAAATTACAGCGAGATTAGAAGCAGCCTCGATAGCCAACAGAAGACTATGCCATGCACTTAGTAGTACAGAAAGAGCTTCATTTATTATGAGCTTTTATCGGAAAACCGTGTCATTAATTGGGGGGAGTACTGTTTACAGCAACATAAATTAAAGCGAGACCAGAAGGAGTCTGAATAGCCAATAGAGAGAACATTGTATTTCACTACGACAATACTGTTAGAACTTAGCTGTGCTGCGCTTATCACTTATTTAAATTGCCTCAAAACAGTTTAGGTGATTAAAATTTCACTTCCATAGAAAATTACAAAAATCAGCTGAATCAGTTTTCAGTCAGAAAATTCAGAACTTCTATGAGGACGAAAGACTACTGGAAAAATGGAGAAAAGTCATCAAACAGAATGGCAAACATCATATTCATTAAATGTCAAAAAAAGGGGACGAACTTTTCCATGTGTCCAATAGTTACCAACTGCGATTTTAGATTTAGTAAAAGTCGATGCCAAATTTAATTTATTGCATTTTTGACATATTTCTTACGTAATTAACAAAATGTATTGATAATTCGTTAACGCAAAATGTTTCTACAATTTTCTACTACATTTTTCAATGCAAATAAAGATGCTGCACATTAAAAAACAAAATGATTTTTACATTATTAAAAGACAGTTGGAATTTACTTACGTAATAAATTTCAAATATTAAACACAAACTTTCATAGATTAAATCAGTGACATATGTCATAATATTAATATAATGATTACATTCTAACGAACCAAAGAAAGTAATTATATGCAATTATAAGTCGATCAAAATGAAAAAATATAATTTCAAACATAGTTGATTTACATTGAATCTAAATTGATATTATGTCGGGCAATGTGTGGAGTTAAAAGTAATGAATCAGGTGCAAAGGATAATTCCGGATTGGAAATATGTTTGTTTGTATGTGCGCGCTGCCCGGTATGTAAGACATATTGTAAGGCAGATGCAACTCGAAAATGGACAAGAGGTAGTATAGTGAGCGCGTGCCCATCGTACTCTTTTTATTTTTTCATGCATTGGTTTTATCGATGCTCTTGTCCACTGTAGAACAGAAGAAAACGAGAGAACGCTCGCGGTACAATCAATTCCTGCTAGCACGCAAGTACCCGCGAGCAAAATACTCATACCGCAGACAACCTTTACTTCGATCAGAGGAGATAGGAGATGAAAAACCGCTGCCGTTGCTGCTGTCGCGAAGACGGCCTCCGCACGAGCTGTTGATTAATTCCGCATGAGACAGCGCACGAGTTTTAGATGTGCGACTGAGCAGATGCTACGGAATGGTTTGTTTTATTTACACATACACGTATATATTTATCCTTGTCAATATACTTACACACATGCAAGTAGGTATGCATCTCTGAAATTGTACACGTATACATGCGCACTAGATAAACAATAATTTCTTATGTACACATTTTTTTGCTTGTGGAATTAAAATTATAAATCAATGTATTATGTCGTCTTATTGAAGAAAATTTATATTATTAAAGAAAGGTATATACCAGGTTGTTCAATAAGTTTTGTCGCTCGACATGAAAAACACGATTTTATGGTTTGAAATACATATTATTATTCTATATAACCTCCCTGAACTTCAATACACGTCTCTCCAGTGATCTAATTTAAGGATTCCATCCCTGAAGTGAGAATCTGGAAGACTGTCGAAATGAGCTTTCACGGTTGCCAGAAGTCAGAGAGAGCTAAATCTGGGAAATAGGGATGTTACAATTCGTACTTTACATCACTGATTTTTGCGATGGTTTTTTGAGCTGTGTGAGAGGATGCGTTGTCTTGATGAAAAATAAATTTTTCTTCTGAAAACCAGGTCTTTTCTTGCGAATTTTTACATCCAGACCAAAGGGTAACAATAATAATCTGAGTTTATTGTTTTACAAGTTTGGAAGAAATCCACAGACAAGATTCCTTTTGTAACCCAAAAAACTGATGCTAACAACTTCTTGACTGATTTCTGGACCCTAATTCACTTGGGAGCCGAAGTACCGGATTCACACCACTCCTTAACCTATTGTTTCGATAGAGGTTCATAGTGCTAGACACAAGTCTCATTCATAGTGATGAAACGACATATAAAATCGTTTTTATTCTTTCTAAAACGCTTCAAATATTGCATTCGAATGTGCTTTCGTTCCATTGTTAACGAATGCGGCACCCATTTTGCACACAGCTTTCTGAAACGAAAAACTTCAGGCAAAATATTGCTCGCACTGCCTAATGAGATGTCTAGGGCTCTCTCTCGGTTAATCGACGATCCTCCAAAACTATATCCTGTTTTATTGCTACGATTTTTAGTGTTGATGCTGTTTCTAGATGTCCTTCACGTGAATCGTCTTCATGACTTGCACGACCACGTTTAAATTAAGCAACCCATCTTTCTACTGTTCTAATTGAAAGTGAAGAGAGTTTATACGCTTGTAACAATCGTTCATGAATTTGTTTGGTGCTACACCTTCCAAAAATAAGCATTTCATCACTGCACGATATTCAACTGTTTCCATTATAAAAAAATACTGTAACACGTCAACTTTGAACACCTGTACATATACGAATGAGAAAATATAAAATGAGAAAACTTCACACGTGCTCATAAAAAAGAAGTATAATTTTTAGAAAAATAAAACGACGAAACCTAGTAACGCAATCTCTTATCAAACGATAAAGTTTACTAAACAACCTGGTATGTCTTAAAATAAGATGTAACATATATTAAGAATGCAACATATAATAATGCAATGGATGCTGGAAGAATAATAACCTGTTTCAAGAGAGACGATATCAAAAAAAATTAAATATACAGGTATTTGTGTAATTAGAAAAGCATATTAATTGATTTGCCGTTTTCCGACAAGTTACATTTTATTCAAATGGTACTCTTAATCGCCATATTGTCGATATTGTTCAATAAATAACCCTCACTGAATGCAAGAAGTGCATACTGAACATCTACAGGAAGTAAGTTTCGGCTGGTATTTTGAAGAAGTGGTCCATTTTTCAATCATGATCCTCTAACTGGACAAAGATATTTAGATATTTTACGTGATCAAGGTGTTTCTAGTATTGAGAAAGATGGAAAATTATCTGTGTTTGATTCCAACAAGACGAAGCAGCCTCTCATTATGTGTATAACATTCCAGTTTTTTTGAACGGAACATTCGCAAATCGATAGATTGGGAGTAGAAAGTTCATTGAATGGTCTCCACAGTCTCCAGCTTTAAACCCCCAATTTTTTTTTGTCGAGACCATTAAAAATAGCTTATACTAGATGAAAGCATAATCTAGACGAGTTAAGATAAATAATAATGGAAGAAGTACAATTAATTCGTGAGGTGGCGTTGGCAAATGTTATTTAAGAATTTATTCACAGACTTGCACACTATCTGAATGTGAACATCGCGAAAACTGTGTCAACTGATTTTGCTTTTGTTTAAGGAATAAATAAAAGACTGTCTAAATTTAACACTAAATTAAATATTTACTGCGACTAGTTTTGTCTGTTAGGACATTATAACACATGGATCAATAAGTCCCGAGACTAACCCATAGATGGCGCTCGTAGTAAACTAGTAACCACGTCTTTCTAGAGTACTAGTGAAACGTGTCAAAATTTTAAGTCGATCGGACCAGAAACAGCTGAGTTATCGAGGTTGGAGTAAAGTCGTTTTGTAGTTTGTTTAAACAATGGAAAAAACCGAGTTTCGTGTTCTGATAAAACATTGTTTTTTAGTGGGTAAAAACACCACGCAAGCAAAACAATGGATTGAAAAATGTTACCCGGACTCTTGTCCATCAAAAGCAACGATTTGTCGGTGGTTTGCCGAGTTTAAACGTGGTCGTACCGACACAAATGACGCGGAACGCTCGGGTAGACCTGTGGAAGCCATTACACCGGAAAATGTGAGTGAAGTGACAAAAATTATAATGAAAGATCGTAAAGTGAAGCTCCGTGAGATTGCTGAGATGACACAGATATCATATGGAAGTGTATTTACTATCCTTCATGAAAAATTGAGCATGAAAAAGGTTTTTTCCAAGTGGGTGCCGCGATTGCTCTCGATGGAACAAAAACAGCAACGAGTCGATGATTCAGAAAGCTGTTTGTCGCTATTTACTCGCAACAAAAAAGATTTCTTGCGTCGTTACGTGACCATGGACGAAACATGGATACATCACTACACTCCAGAGTCGAAGCGGCAGTCATCTGAGTGGCGCACAGCTGGCGAAAGCCGTCCGAAACGTCCGAAAACGCAGCAGTCAGCTGGCAAAGTCCTGGCGTCAGTTTTTTGGAATACACATGGCGTGATTTTCATTGACTACCTCGAAAAAGGTAAATCGATCAACAGTGATTATTATATTGACTTACTGGTGCGTTTGAAGGAGGAAATCGCAAAAAAACGACCGCACATGCAGAGAAAAAAAATCCTTTTTCACCAAGACAATGCACCCTGCCACAAGTCGATGAAAACAATGGCAAAATTGAACGAATTGGGTTTTGATCTGCTTCCCCACCCCCCATATTCGCCAGATTTAGCCCCCAGTGACTACTGGCTCTTTGCTGATCTTTGTGGCTCCAGGGAAAAAGATTTGGCTCAAATGAGGAGGTCATCGCTGAAACTGAAGCTTATTTTGAAGCGAAAGATAAATTTTTTTATAAACATGGTATTGAAAAATTGGAAAAGCGTTGGAACCATTGTATCACCCTAAAAGGTGATTATGTTGATGAATAAAAAAAATTTTGCAAAAAAAATGCTGTTTTCATTGTTAGTCTCGGGACTTATTGATCCATGTGTTATAATATTGTAAATATATAATATAGTATAAAATTTAAACAAAGTATTTGATTTATTCCTTGATGTAATGGAATTTCACAAAGTAACGGCCTCAACAATCAATTATTTGCTTTTGTTTGTTTTTTGTTCATTTTTTTTCAATAAAATGTGCTTTATTAGACTTAATTAAATACCCCTATAGTTGCTGAAGAAAAGGGTGCTAAATCTTATTAATACTGAACTCCCACAGCAAGGCTCTTGTATTGAAATTGTCAAAAATACACAGGCGTTTCATTTTAAATAAAAAAAGTTTCCGATTAAACCGAAAGTTTCGAATACAAATATGCTCATGGAATCCCCTATTTACATTTACTTAAATCTAGATAATTTTATTAAAATTTATGGCATATCAAAGATATTCGAATGAATCCATACATTTGTCTAACCCTCTGCAACTAAAACTATATTTCTTCATTAGTCTAAAATGTAAAATGTGAATTTACAAAATATTGTGTAAATATTACATACAAATTTATTGGTTTTCGTTACGTATTCTGCTACATTATATATTGAAATAAAGTGTTATTATTATGGCATAAATTTCACTCACTTCCTCAGCACAAATCCGGAAAACGTTTCACTGCACTCACATATCTATGAGTTTGAGCATAGACCGTACGCGGCTGATACTGAGGTGCTACTTTACATAACAAAATAATAAACCAATGCAAGCTTTGTGACGTTTTATATCCCTGGAGTATTATTATTAATATCATTAAGATCTTCATATTTAATTATTATTATTACTACTATTAACTATTAAGGAATTATTATTATTATTATTACTATTAACTATTGAGGAATTATAATTATATATTATGTAATTTCGAATTATGTACTTAAAGGTCATGGATTTGCTTAGGTAAAAGTATTTTTATATATCTTTTTATTTAATCTTATAAACAAAAAAGCAAATATTATTATTATTTGCATTTTGAAGGTTTTGTCAAAAAAGAATGTTAAGGAAGTTTTGTAATATAAATGATATTAAACAAATGTACTATAAAGGCTATCATCAAAGGTCTTAGAAAATTATAAATATAAAGTAAACCAATTTATTGGACTAACCTTTTCTTCCCTGATGCCACAGAAGGTTCAACTACCAAAGGTGATCCATTAAAAGAATAGCCTGTAACAAATTTGTTTAATATAAAAATAATTTAGTTTAATAAAGCTTCATTGTTCAGCAATTTCATGAAATATTAATTAATAATGCAGTCGTAACATAATAACAATTTTAGATCTATTTCAGAGAAATTATTATTATTACTATATACATAATAATGAAACGGCCCTATAATTCTCAAATAATTCAGGGTCCTGTTTCTTGTAAATAAGCTTTAGAGTTGAGTTCTTAAACTTCTTATGGAATATTCCAATCTCGAAAGACGTATTTATAATATCACACGTAATGGTTTCAGTATTATTTTTTTTCACATTTGTATTACAAATATTAGCACACCATCAATCCCAGCGCCATTTTTGTTTCTAGTACCTTCGATAGTAGACCGTAGTTCAGTTATTGTAACATTCTCAAATAATAACATAGATTACGTACTTGAAGAACATCACAAATAGAGTAAACATTATTTCGATCAAACAGTTTTTAAGCAGAATTTGTAAAATAATTGTTAAATTCATTTGCTCGCTCTTTAGTATGAATTGTAAGAAGAGTTATTTTTTACCTTCGTATTTACAATATTACGTATATAGACCAAGTAGATTAGCTCCATTATCAGATTTTTTCAAGTTTTGAAATAACGTAAAGGCTAACTTAAATTGAGGATACCTTTCGGAAAGTACCTGCGAAACAACAATATCCTTTTTACAATTCTCTACCTGGAGAGAATGTAGTATGTTCCGTTTTATTTACTTTTTTAAAGGAAAATGTATATGAAAATACCAGAAAAAGGTACTAATAAAATACTTATACTTATTCACATTATTTCGCTATTTCGCTGAAAAGCTTTCCACACTCAAATCTCTGCAGAAATTCGAGATACAATCACCAGAGTATACCCATATAGCGCTTTAGCACCATATTTCGGTTCACAAATTTAGTGCCAAAGAACTGAGCAGTATGATCTGAGAATATTGTATAAATTACTTTTGAATTGACGTCTAGAGTGTATGTAATTCGTTATAAAATTATAATGCAAGATTTAGTTGTAGGAGTTATCCTCTTACAACCTTTGATTAAGAGAGTAAAATTAAAAGAACTCGAAAGATTTTTGAAGCTAAGCTAACATTGTTTGTCTGTTTAATGTCATTATTAAAGTCTCTCGCCATTACAAATTTACGGTTTGATGAAGATAGATGTGCAAATACAGTTTCGAATTTATGCATAAAATCATCCACGCTAGTGGCAGGAGATTGGTACATACAGACAACATCTACAATTTCCTGAAAATCTAACAGTTCCACACCAGCGCATTCGAAAACACGCGGTCCACTGATTCGAATCAGCATTGTATATTGCAGTATAAGTAACAACATAGCACTCATCGACATTTAATTTTAATTGAAATTCATCACGCCAGGTTTTAATAAGGTCAAGGTTTCTTTGCAAAGTTCCATTTTTAGTAAAAATGATAAATAAAAGTGGACCCAGATGACAATCCTATGGAACACCTGACATGGCAACAAACTCGTTAAAGCGGTATCCACTGCATCACACGTAAGAGAAGCAATTATCCAAATATAACGCTATAAGTGCAATTGCAGAAGGAGCAGAACTAAAAGGGTTAAGCTTGTATAGGAGAGCTTACTGGCATATTAGATCAAATGCCTGAGAGACAGAAACGTGTCTGCGTTTATCCAAGGATTCACATATACATACACAGTCTGTCGCACAGAAAACCGAATTTTTTTAAAATAAAAATAAAACCTTACTGTTTTGGTAAAATTCATATATTTTATTTCAAGTAGTCGGCTTCAGCTTCAATACAACGTTTTGCACGATCAATTAACATGTCGAATGAATTTTTAAGTTCATCTTTAGAGATGTCTTGGATTCTTCCATTCAGAGCTTTGACACTTGGTCTCTGGAACATATTGAAAACACCAAGTCTCATCGCCAGTTACAATGGAATACCTGAAGTTTTCGTCCTTTTTTGAGTCCTTAATCAAGTTTGTACAATGTTAAATTCGGTTAGCTTGTGTAGTATAAACCTAGCCCAAACCTTTTTCAATAGAGAGATAGCACGTTCCATCCATCTTGTAAGACAAAAATTTTACTGTTCTGTGTATTCGATCCTGTAGTAAGCAGTCAGAAGCAAAAGTAGGATACCATACGATATCAGCATACTCTAGCTTGCTAATAACAAGAGCTTCATAAAGAGACTTTATACACCCATGCCTCCAAAGTACTTAGAAACACGCATTAGAAATGCCAAAGATTTACATGCAGATGCACAAGTTGCCAGAATATAAGGTCTAAACGTCAGTTGGTGGTCGAAAGTAACTCCCAGGTTTTTAATTTGAAACTGCCTGGTCAGAACTGTACCACCTATGCTGTAGTTCAACATCAATGGTGCACTCTTTCTTGTGTATGACAGTACGCAACATTTATTCACATTTAATCTCAGATGATAAGTGTTCTATATGATAAAGTGCACCTGAAGTTAAACTCATTCCGGTGTGAAACCTTTTGATTATTATATGTGCACAAAAAGCCGTGAATGAGATCTAAATGACTTACAGTAAATTATAGATGCTATTTAAAAAAAAAATTGAACAAAAATTATAATTTGAAATAAAGGAAATTAAAAAAAAGGAGGTTAATTAAAAGGAAAACAATAACGATACTAACCTAAAATAGTTTAATAAAAAATTTATGAAACATTAGACAATACAGACGCAATTTTCACTATCGGAAATCTTTTGTCTGTAAATTTGTATGGGCCGGCTGGCAATAAGCACGATTCCCACAAGCTCAGTGTCACTATTTTAGGAGTCGCTTATAAATAACACCAAAATAAACTAAAATTAGACGCCTACCCGCTTCCCTTTCTTTCGTCGTTCGTGAAGATATGTAGAGATGCACGAAGGGAATTGGGGAGGAAAATATACAGGGGCGACAAGGGGACGCCATCGTTCATAGAAGCACGGATGCGAACCGAAGTCGAAACAAGTCAGACATGTAAAGGCATTTCCTGTTGACGAACAAAGATTATTTACGGAGAATGAGAATAAATGTATTAAGGAAAAATCCTGATGATAAAAAAAATGTTCTTAACTTCCGTTTAACCTAATGTTTGGAAATTATCTGTGTTATATCAGGAAATTGAACTAATCTAGTCTATTTGTCGTTGGAGATATTTAATAAGTATTTAAAAAGAATAAAAACAGAAAATGCGTAAAAAAATAAATGTTATATTAACCTTAATATTGTATATCTAAAAAATATATATAAAAACATGTTAAAAAATGTTAAAATACTAAAGCAAATAGTAAAAAAATCTTTACGCCAACAAGTAATTTATTCACATTTAGAAATTTTTTTATTACTTATGGTGCGGTGGTTTATTTAAATAAGTTCAGCTAAGAGTGTCTACCTATTATTATTATTAAGTGAAAAAGAAATATAATTTTTGTTAGTGCTGATAGAAGACCACATAAAATTCATTTTACGAGCAAGAATTCAAGCGGATGTACTATACACTACCGGTCATAAGTGTTTGCCCACCCTGAAAATAATGGAGAAACACGTTTAATACTTATTGCAAATTTAAAACTTTATTTTATAATTATACAAAATGCTTTAAAATCCTTCAAACAATTTTTAAAAATATTCTTTTAAATTTGTTTAAATTTTTGATTCGTCGATGAGATTATCTTTAGCTTTTATTACAGCCTAGCATCTCTTTAAATTTCGGTTCTATTTTTGACCATATATTCTGTAGTTGGGTCCATAGTGCTTTTTGGTTCCAAAATTTCTCTGTACCGTTCTTTTCTTAAATTACCGTCTATTTTAATAAGATCACCTATAGATGTTCCAGCAAAACCAATCCAAACCCTTGCTGATCCTTCTCCATGCTTAGTGGTGGGTGCCACACATGATTCAAGAACTCGTTTCTCCACTGATGTTCGGACAAACGTTCTTCTTTTTAAACCTCGAATATCTCAAATTTGGATTCATCGGTTCAGAGCACTTTTTTCCACTCTTCCAGAATACAATCCTTGTGTTATCTTGCCCAAGTTAATCGTTTTATTTTATTTTGCTTGCGCAATAGCAGTTTTCACGGAGAAACTTTTCCCGACAATATTTCGTTACGTAAACGTCTCTTCATTATTGCAAGGCTAATTTATTCCGATTAATGTTTGTCTTTGTTGCAATTTCAGGTGCAGTTTTTGCCTACTTCTTTTACTTAACAAAACTACTGCTTGATTCTCTACTAGTGTTATTTTTGATTGGTCTGATAGCTTTTTATTCAATAATCTACCAGGTTTTTCGTATTTTTTTAATAGTATAGTCCAAAGTTCTATAACTTTGCAATTTGTCTACTACATTTGCCAATATCATAATGAGACACTATAAAAGCACGTGATTAAACAGTTATTTTCTACGCGGCATTATTCAAAATATCGATTCTATTTTAAAATAATATACAAACACTATATTAATAATATTAATATTAAATTCGATCTATTGATAGGATGATTGACATAAAGAGTTTTGCACCAAATCGTCACTTTACTTAGGCTTTTAAATTAATAGAATAATTTTGACTATAACTAACATAAATTTAATAAGTTCATCGTCATCTTTGTCAAGGATTGTAAACTCGAATTAACTTAAAAAAAATTAAAAGGTATGTCCCCGAATTTGTCTTCTTCAACCTCAGAATTAAAATTACGTTAAAAAAATTAAATATTCTATAGAAAATATCTGTTTCTTATCTGTTTTTTCGTGAAAAAACTACATAATTTGCAAGAAGATGAAAAAATTTATTTATTCAAAGTATTGCCCAATTGATTCTACACATCTTGCACATCTTTCAGGCAATTTATGGACGTCATCCCAAAGAAACTGTTTGTCCTTTGAGAAAAACTATTCATCGAGCCATTTCGTAACTTTGAAATTGGCGAAGTGCTGCTCTGCAAACGCGTGTCCCATTGATGCGAAAAGGTGATAGTCGGACGGGACAAAGTTTGAAAAGTACGGCGGGTGCGATATTATGTCTCGTCTAAGTCCTTTCAACGCTTCTTTGACCGATTTTGTTGTATGAGACAGCGCGTTATCGTATTGTAAAATCACTTTACCGTGCCTTCGGGCCCATTTTGGACGTTTTTCTATCAAGGCATGGTTCAAATTGATAATTTGTTATCGGTAGCGATCAGTATTAACTGTTTCGTCAGGTTTTAACAGTTCGTAATACACCGCGCCACTCTGGTTCCACCAAACACAGAACATTGTCTTGGCTTTGGACTCGATGGGCCGACTTCGCCAGGTGATAACCATTATTTTTGCGCTTAGGGTTTTCGATATAAATCCATCGTACCTTTGAAGCAGCATTTCATAGACGATTTTTCAATTTTCCATTTGTCTGTTATTCAATTAATGTGCATCCATATTACCATCTTTTGGATTTTTCCCATTGTTCGTAATCTGTCACTAATCGCTGCTTGGGCCATATTTAACGCTTCTGCCAATTGTTTTTGTGTTTGGGTTGGGTTTTCATCCAGTAACTCCTGAAGTTTCGCATCTTCAAACTTTCTCGGTCTACCAGGACGGTCTTTGTCTTGCACATCGCAATCACTACTTTTGAATTGCCGAAACCACCCCTCACATATTTTTATGGTTGGAGCATGTTCATCATAAGTTTCTACCAGCAAACGATGACTTTCAGCGGCTTTTTTCTTTTGATTAAATGAGAAAAGTAATGCGTGCCGCAAATGCACTTTTTCAGGCACGAAACTCGACATTTTCAAAAAGATATAAATCTATGACAGTATTACTTTCGCAAAATATAACATGTATGGCTTTGAAACTTAATATTAGTAGAATAAAATGATATATGTGTCAAATCAACGTTGCATACTTAAGCCTAGCGACATGTTAGAAAAACCGGTAATGACTTTTCAGTACACCTGGTAGATTCAATCATAAAGATTTCAGAAAAACCAGTGTCCTTAATTTAAAAAAAGGCAGACAAATCTGTAAATGTTCTCATAGATTTCAATGTTTTGAGAAGGTATTAACGACAAATAACAAAATTAACAAAAATCGTAAATGTTTCTTATACCTTTCGCATGTTCAAAAAATATGTTTCAATGGACTATGTTCACTACATTTTCTTACATTAGTCTAACTTAAATGACCGTTACACCATTCGTGGTTGTAATAATGCCTGTCTATCATCTTAATAAAGTTTTCTAAATTTATTTTATAAAACCAGATATCATCTGGATGATATAAAATTCCATGATTGGTCAGAAAATTTGAATTTCGAAAATGTAATAGAATCAATATTTCTAATTAAATCCACGTAGACATCTTTACTATTGCTTTTGGGATAATCTTATAATAGATACAGATTGTGCCAAAGGAATATTAATTGTAGAATATTTTTTTTACGGAAATGTTTACTAAAAACACAGAACCTTTTTGAATTTCGATAAATGCTAGAGAACTTAAAGATATATGTACATACATACATTCTGTAATCACTAAGGTTGATATATAACCCCTTTCCACATTAACATTTGTAATTCTGTATACGCATTTCGACAACCAAGTTGTCATTATCAGCAGACAATTGCGAAGTGTCGCACCTGATAAAACACGGCGAAAAAACACCTGTACGAAGAACAAACTCCGTACGCGATCTACACCGCTAAGAACCAAGATGTACACTGTAATCAACCACAGGCTCCATCAAATTCAACTTCAAAATACATTCTGTAATTGATTTTATTTTTAATATTTACATAGAAATGTATGAAAATTAACTACAAGACTGATTTCGGAGATAGAGATTTTGAATACAATTAATAGGATGTTAATGGTTCAATTAAATTCAAGTAAACAATTCAATATTTTCACTTTGGAATCCTTGATATAAGTCTTAAGAAGCTTTATATATGCTCACTCAAATAATATACTAGAAACACAGAACTAGTATCATAAATGAATAAATGGATTAAGTATAATAAGACCAAGAAGTGTTTAGCTTTTATTAACAATATTAAAGAAAATTAAATCACAAAGAATTAGGTAATATTAAATATCGCAAATTATATTTTTAAAATGACGTACGGCAAAAAAACAATACATTTTTTGGATAACGAAAAAATATTTAATTAAATAAAGGCGAAAATATTTTTTGTTTAGGTATGAACAAACTTTGGCATATATTGAAAATAAATTTATATATATAAAATAAAAACAATAAAAATTAGGAAATGAAATTGATGAAATATTCGGTTTTGATACATTAAAAAAAAAGGAAAATTGACGAAATAAAAAATTCCCAATTTTGAATTTTTAAATAATCAAAAAATTGATTAAAATACCATTTATTCTTCAATAACAAATTGTTAATTTTTTTAATGCACGGAACTCTTGAAAAACTCCATATATCCTTACCCAACTTAAATAACTAACTTATTCAAACACTCGTTTATGTTGAACTATAAAATGGTGTTCGGCTATAAAATGACCGCTTCATTTGTATTTTCTTCTATTCATAATCAATACAAAAATTAAGAAAAATCAGTAATTCACAAAGAGCCTTACTAAATTATTATACCTATGTCTGTTTTAAATTAAATTTTAATTCGAAAAAAATATTTACTGCGTGGCAAAAAATGTTTGGTGTCATCCTTTCTTTGGATTGAAATATTTTTGTTAACTAAATCAATATTGGCAAGGAATTGTTTTTATATTGGTCATCACTATATTAATATGAATGCACTATACTGTATATACCAACATGCAGCATTCATTGAAAACGTACATACATTTATACGTTCACAATTCAAAAAAAAAATTTAAAGTAGTGGTATAATTCGAAGTAATAAGTCTCTTTTCATTAAAACAATAAGTTTGTCACACGAATGTCAACGATATACAAAATAGTTTCTTCTGAAGATAGAATCGGAAAAGAAGTTAGCGAAAAAGTTCTAGACCAACTAAAAATGACCTACCTAAATTATTTCAGAACAATATACAAAGTTCTATTCTAAATAAATACCTTTTTTATTACATATGGTACTATATTTTCATATAACTTTATCGTATAATACCAAACTCTTAATGCTTATTTGTGTGCGTGTAATATTAGAACAAGTTTCATAATAATAAAGTTTGGCGCCAAACGTGACTACACCGGCATCCCTACTTAAAAACCGGCTTCCAAATACTATACAAAAAAGCGTATATCTGCATTACATATTAGAATTTTGACAGCGGTTTGTAGCCGGTTACAAGGGTACGCAGGTATACATTGTTTATCTATGACAAATATAAATCTATTGATAAACTATTTTGTATATTTATGATCTGGCTTTTAAAGTAAATACATATTTTGAAAAGTCATAAGTAAACGTCATAAATGACATGTAATTAACTAATTAATACTTCAAGAGACACATGACACATCGAACATGTACTTTTGAACTTACCATTTAACTTATCAATTGCCTTATCAGCGGAAGACTGATCTGGACAATCTACAAATGCATAACCTCCACGCTTTACCAAAATATTAGTGCACGACAAGTTATGTTCGAGAAACAGTTGCCGCAATGTGTTTTCGTTCGTCTCTAATGGTAGATTTCCAATGTACAGTTTACTCATCGTAATAGGAGGTATCTTCGCCGCCGTCGTATTCATAGACACTAAATTAATTAATCACTAATTAACAAGAAACTTATTAACTTCTTGGACAACACGTTCGCAAACTCGTACAAACTTTCTGTCATGCGCAAAAGTCAGATCAAAAAGAATGAATAACAACTACTGTGATTGGCCATGCAACTGCACGTGACGATCTCCTGGCCTCCTATATTAAACTATTGGTTGCTTGATGAAGCAAATACTTAATTATTTTAATTATATAAGATTATTAACTTTATCAGTACTAAATTATATTAGTGAGTCAATAATTTCTTTAATATTCTATGTTTTCAATATATTAAAATAATATTAAGTTGGAGATTTTTTAAAATTATATTATATCGTGAATTTCTATATGTAAAGCAAAAACTATTATTTGTGGCGCCGTGGCTTAGTTGGTTAAAGCGCCTGTCTAGTAAACAGGAGATCGAGGGTTCGAATCCCTCCGGGGCCTAGCAAAATGAATTTGCATATTTTTTTTACTTATTTGTTTTTTTTATTTAAATTAATATATAATATTTATCGAACACTTCATTAAATAGAGAAATTTTAGATGCATGGATTTAATTGAAATTATATTAATCAAATTAAGGCCGCAAGAATTGTTATAATTAGCAAAAATTAAATATAAATTTAAACACGAACAAAAATTTGTTAAAAAGCGAATAAAATTAAGCAATAACATATATATGAAATAAAAAGTTTCTAGGATTTTAAAAAACAAGGAATATTATACCAAATTTCTAAAGCAGATTAGATTATTTTGAGGTAATCAAATGCTCCGATTTACAATGACCTTGATAGATCTATAGAGATCCTCATTTCTATTTAGACCTAACTACGTTTTCCGACGTTATCTTTCGTAGAAGACTGATTATACTTAAGGACAGTCTCTGTATGAGCATTTACGAATTACAATAGAACTCCCAATCCTAAAATTAAAAAACATATTTCTTCTTCGGCCTTACAACACCCGTAAATAGCTTTATCAATTAGATACCGTAACATACATATATTGCATTTATCTACTACCATTTTAGTAAACTTTCTGTCCTGGTTTGCCAGATTTGCTGGAAATATACACGACTGTTCCTTAAGGAACTATTTTGCTTGGCCCTACTGTAGGATGGTTCTCCATCATATTTAGAACTTATTTCCAAGTTTATTGATGGCTATTTTAACATCTTGGACTTCTAATTGTCGACTTGTTTGTTACAACATAAGTCACATATTCAAGTGCTTAGAGAAAGTTATTTCTTTTGATAGAAATCTGTAAATGTCTATAGAATGTAATCATAAATTATTTTGGATTTTGATCAACACAAGAAAGTGATTGTAGTGATCGACTTCCTTTACCAACTTTTTCAAAATCAGCTGTCAAACGAATAGTAGGTCTTGACAAAGCTAACATGACCAACAAAACTTCAATTGCTACAATGCCCCATATGGTAAAATTCGAAATACGTACATATGTATATATTCAATATACCCATATACATACATACCATACATGTCTTTTATTATCATATTATATTTACGTATGTACATAGTCAATATATACGTACATACCATACATATCTCGGACATATGTATATCAAATTTAGTAGTCAAAATTCATGGATAATCGTCAGGACGATTCTATGATTAATTCTGAATCGACGATCTTAATACAGAAACATTGTATTGCCAATCGTTAAGGCACACGATACTTTTAATGTTGAAAGTGTGCAAAAAAAATATTTCAAATTTTCTGTGGAAAACCATGTTCTTTACTATCAAATAAAATTATGCAACACTACGTTGGCGTAATTATATGTTTTATGCCAATATTTTGCTTTGTTGAACAATTATTTAACTGCTTTTTTACGTTAGTACATATGGCAACCTTATCCCAGAACAATGTCTGCAATTTAAAAATAATAATTCTTTGTCGAATTTCGATGTTCATCAGCTTAACGTTCATTATTTAAGACTCGATAACTTACCTCAGTTTTGTGATATCCCAAGCAATTTGTAATATTCACTTTTAACGAATACGCTGATATGTATATGATATTTGAGTTAAAAAACAAATGCGTACTTTGCAAAAGACGAATTTACAATACGATACCCACACTGGCAGCACCCATCTACCAACACATTTCAAAGATTCGATCGGAGACTTTGAAACAGTTTGTGAAACAGGCACATTTGTTCCCAGTCAACGTGATGCAAGTAGACCAAGACATTATCATATGATCCAAATGGAAGAAAGAAATTTAGATATTGTTCATCTAGATCCTACTTGCAGCAGTAGATAAATAGCCAATGAAGTGAACATTTCAAGTAAGACAACAGTTCTTTCAGTGCTTACGGAAGCCTTTCAAGACCCTTCCATGTTAGAAAAGTACAACCATTACACGGAAATAATAATTTGCAAAGAATAATGTTTTGCAACACAATTTTAAACAAAATTCAAAAACGTCTAAACATTTTATCACTTATTTTATGGAGTGACGAATGCATGTTCCCAAGAAATGGTGTTTGTGGACGAAAATCGCAGTTCTACCCAGAATTTGTACACCGAAGAAAGTTTTCTGTGACTGTTTGGCTAAACATCTTAAACCTTCAAATTGAAGGACCAATATTTCATCCAAATAAATTAAATGCCATTTGGTATTTTTATTAGACTTAAATAAAACTCGTATTTCGTTGTATCATTCCTACTAATTTATTAATGGCTTTATATCATGTTGTTACATCTATGCTTCCTTTATGCAATTTTCATGGCTTAATTAATGACTACACAACCTTTTTGTATTAAGATTGTCGACTCAGAATTAATCATAGAATCGCCCTACCTGACGATTATCCGTGAATTTCTGACCACCTGTGTATATACGACGCGGTGTACCTATGTATAGTAAGCTGAAATTATTTTATAAAAACTTTTACGATGAGTTCACAGTGCATCCACATCTACTTTGTAAAAAGTAACCATTCCAATTATACATATCTAACGAAGAAAAAATAGAGTGGTAATATACGGTCAATTGGTGAAAAAGAAATCTAACGTTATTAATTCAGTATTAGATATAATGGGTATTTTTTAAGCTGCATGAGAACTATTGACATCGATAACTATGGTTTGACAGCTGATAATGTCAAACTGTGTTGACATTTCTGTCCAGTGAGGTTTGGCAAGTCATCATGAATCGTTTAGCGCCAGAACAACGCTTCCAAATTGTGGAAATTTACTTTGAAAAAAATAAATCTGTTCGCGAAGTTCATAGAGCACTTCGTTCGTTTTACGGTCAACATAATCGGCCTAGTGAGCAACCAATTCGTGCAGTTATTGATCGGTTTCGCACTAATTTTACTCTTCTCGTTTCAAAACCATCAACAAGATAAAGAAATATGCGTACCGAAGAGAATATTGCTGCTGTAGCGCGAAGTATTGAAGAAGACGCCGAAATGTCGATTCGTCGTTGTTCTCAACTTGTAGGCCTTTGTCCTTCGACTACGGAGAAAATTTTATGTAAGGATCTTAGCTTACTTGCCTATAAAATACAGCTCGTGTAAGAATTGAAACCAAACGACCACCGTTTGCGTCGCATTTTTGCTGATTGGGTTCATTTGAAACTGGCCGAAGATGAGCATTTTTATCAAAGAATTGTGTTTAGTGATGAAGCTCACGTTGTTGATGGTCCGTAGTCGTGAATTCTTGTATTAACTGAACTTTAAAAGACTTAAAACCTAAGTCTTTATGCAAAATACGATGTAATGTCGTTTGTGGAGTGCCTAATTCCAAAGATCGACGACAAATGAAGAAACCTGGGTTTTCCTCAACACTGTGGGCTACAACAACAATATTCTCATTTGTTCTTGAGCGAGGTGCACGAGTTCGATTCTTCGCATCACTAACTTGTCCCAACAGCTCAATTTTTTCCACCAGTTTCACAATTGCTGGCAGAGAATGTGCTTCACGACTACCCAAAAATGCTTTAGTTTTGTGAACTGTGACCGCGTAATTTTCACCATTTTTGTAGTGAATTTTAATAATTTCAGTGCGTTGTTGAAGCGTATATCATTCCATTTTTATTAATGGCGTAGTTTTTACTTGTCATCTGTCAAGTAGTTACAAGTTGAGTCATGGCAACTGTTAAAATGGCAGGCTATTGGGAATGAAATGTCTTATTGGAACACCTTTTACATCAAACAAAAACACGTATCACTGCAACTGTTGTATCAAATTAATCTATGAAATTAACAGGAATTTTGTGCTGTCATCGAACAAAAAAATAACAAAAATTTCAGGAAAGGTTGGGATTCTCAATTTCTAAGGTTAAGGATACTTCCGAATTTTTTATTGAGGTGGTTAAAAGCGTTTTACTTAAACACTTGCTTGATAAATACGAACTATCGAATATATGAATTTGTATTTGAATATTTATTAGTTTGAACGATAGAACGAATGAACGAACAATTAATTTCGTTCATATTTCCGCTTTTCATGTAACATTTACCTCAACTACCAATCTTCACCGTTTCAATTTTGCCAACATGCTCTGCAATAATTTGTAATTATAAATTCAGCCTCTCAATAAATCATATTTGAAGATGTTCGTACAGCCACTATTATTAAATAGGTAATCACAAAATAAGAATCTTATCGACCTGTTTTTTGCAGCAGGTCGTTCAATTAGAAACTTACAAAAAACTAATTACGAAGTGTAATTTACAACGAGAATTATTATACTTTTTGAATCACAAAAACAAAATACTGACTGAAATTACAACGATTTAAATTTTGAAGTGAAAGCCATCACTACGAACCATGTACAAAAAAGACCGCGTTGTTAATAACTTATTGGTAATTATCACTTATTAACCGGAAATGATGAAATTGAAGATGGAAAAAAGATGGAGAAAAGCGAAGAGATTTTTAATTTTGACCGATATGATGGAACATATCGCTCTTAAAACGTCACCTGCCAATTATTTGGCGATAATTTTTAATATTGTTCTTTTTTTTACGTTCTCGTATAATTTTTTATGCCGTCCGTGAAAGATCTTCACCTGCCAGAAAGAGATTTTAATTTTCGGTATAATGATTCCAGATCGTATACGCCGATATAATAATACTCGTAACGTTTTACAAGCCGGAAAAATATATGTGAACCAGTCAATAAGAGATAAATTTAAATTACGTACAGAAGGTAAAAATTTAAAGAAACAAACGAAATCTATGGTAAATACAAATCTAAAATAATAACATATAATTCTTGATTCTACTTAATATTTTTGAAAAATATAAACTAGCACAAGACTGAATCTTCGTGACAAGCCAGATAAAGGAGAAATCACAGGATAGAATAATAAATTGTACAATCAAGTACAGTGGGTATTTTTGGGCTTTTGACGGTGTAAGTCTGGTATGAACTTTATGCCTGTGCGGGTTTTATGGTTGTTCTAAGTGCGACACTGTGATTAGTTATCTGCTGATGATGACAACTTAGCTATCGAAGTACGTACATTACCGTTCATAAGTATTTGGGCACCCATAAATTTAGAAGAAATGATTAAAAGCACTAATGAAAAAATGAAAATATATTTATTACATGTATATACATAACTAATTACAGTATCTGGCAGTAGAATTACATATTATATTTAAATTTTCGATTCTATGTGACCTCCTTTGTTTTTTATAATGGCAGCACATAATCGCGGCATTCTTGCAACTAGTTTTTCTAATGTATCCGGTGTTATACGGACCCAAGCTTCCTGCAGTTTCCTCCACAAATCAGCCTCCGATGTTGGTACTGCTTTCCGGACCTCCCGATCAAGTTCCTCCCACAATAACTCTATTGGATTTAGATCGAGGCTTTGGGGAGGCCATTTCATAACTTCGATGGATCCTTCCGCTTCCAAGAGTTGCAAATAGTCTTTGCATATTTTGGATGTGTGCTTTGGGTCATTATCCTGCTGGAATACAAAATTCCTACCCAAAGTCTTAATCCTGAAGCAATTCCGTTGGTCTCCAAAATGTTTCGATACTGCTCTTTCCTTAGTATTCCCTCAATTTTCACAATATCACCCACGACCGTACCACCAAAACAACCCCAGATCATCACGGAACCACCGCCCTGTTTAACCGTAGGCACAATACATTGCTCTGCCGCACGCTCACCTGTAGATCTCCGAACGAAAACACGTCTTCTGGACCCGAAAATTTCGAACTTTGACTCATCGGTCCACAAGACTTTACTCCACTGTTCAACTGTCCAATGTTGGTGTTCACGAGCCCAGTTTAAGCGTTTCCGCTTATTCTGTTCGCGCAATAACGGTTTTTTCATTGCAATTCATCCGTACAAACCTGCTTTGTACAAGCGACGTTTGACCGTTGTTACGCTTATTGACTTTGGACGGTCTGCATTGATTTCTGCAGCGATTTCTGGGGCTGTTTTCCGTCGATTTCTTTTGCTTGTGATCACTATTGCACGATCCTCAGCAGAAGTTGTCGCTCTGGGTCTCCCACTCCGTGATTTATTGAGAACACTGTCACTTTCTCGGTATTTTTTGACGACATAGTCTACGGAAGTATTATTTAATTTTAATTGTTTCGCAATTTGCCGGTTGCTTTTGCCATCTTGATGGTGCGCAATTATAAGAGAACGCGTTTCAATGTCCATCTCTTTTCTTTTTGGCATATTTAACACTACTAGCACAGGAATATCTCACAACGAATACAGAAACGTAACTGAGGGCAATTTCAAAAATATAACATGAAACTCGCCCGAGGTCATTAAAACATCATTACTAAACTTATCCTTCAGTATCCTTCACAGAAAGACAATTACAAGAACTTGGAGAAACTTTTATTGCGCTAATCCCCAGGTAGTCCCAATAACAAATTTTGGTTTATTGCAGGTAATAAAGTAATACATAATGTTAGTTGAATTTGATGGAGCCTGTGGTTGATTGACTTGATCAATAAGGTTGATATATAACCCCTTTCCACAATTAACTATTTGTAAATTCTGTATACGCATTTCGACAACCAAGTTGTCATCATCTAATTTCAAAGTGTCGCACCTGGTAAAACACGGCGAAGAAATTGTACACTCCGTACGCGATATTTTTCGTACAATTTCTTCGCCGTGTTTTACCAGGTGGAGTCCCTTTAAAATTATTGGTGATGATGATTGGTTGTCGAAATGCGTATACAGAATTTACAAATAGTTAATTGTGGAAAGGGGTTATATATCATTAATCAAAACATAATGTTACTTATGCAGCGTTTCTGTAGATTTAATACTTTCCTTATACCTATCCAATATTACAAGAATGAATTTCCTAGAAGCTATGCTGTTCAAATAATTTTATAAAATATGGGTGCCCAAATACTTATGAACGGTAGTGTATACAGAATACGAAAATTATTGTTGAAATGGGTTACATTAACCTTAATTAAACTGTTGACTTCGAAAATCATTTCAGGGCTTAAAAATGGGAGAGAAGCATTTCACTAATACAAAAGATTAAAATACTTATTTTTATGTCCTCAAAATATTTATGATAGTAAGACGCTGCCCCTCCAACGTGTAAGAATCATCTGTGGTTGTTCAAAGATATGCGATTACAGTCTTCAACTTTTAATAAGCTTATTCATTGGTTTGACAATGGTCGTTTTCTCGAACTACATATGTGACTGCGACATTATTACATACATATAACGTACAACAGTCCTTACAAAGGTTTACACATCGGCGCCCGACACATTCATTCCAGTCAGTGAGCAAATCATAGCTGAGAATTGACATCGTTCGTGGAGCTTTCCATATCTACCCCTATAATGTGCAGCGCAATATTCGAATCTTTAAACATGAGCCCTTGTGAGAACCCTAAAATTTTCAAAAAAAAAGTAGTACTCCCAAAATGTCTAAGGAACACTTACAATCACCTTGTAATAGATAGCTGCTCATTCCATCAAGTAATTCGTTACTTATTTGTGACTGATAGCATTCATATAGTAAATAGGTTATATTCTTTTTTTTATTGTCACATAAAATGAAAACTTTACAAGCGACCACATCTAACAATTAAAACCTGTAAGTTTTATAACATTCTGGTTTTGTGTATTTTAAAAAAAAAGTTATTATCCTGGAAGCAGTGCGTCTTTGATTTTATACAATAAACTTGGGATTATTGGTGATTTAACAGTGTAAGTGCCTGTGAACGGCAGTTGTCTTGTATGCATTAGACCCTAACTTCGTGGAACTGGTTCTGCACGCCCTGTACTTTTTTCCCGCATGTTATACATGATAAATCGATTTTTAAATGTGACCACTTCTTATTCATTCATTTCAATTATTGTCGTTGTGTTTATGGGCCTTTTTTCATCTTATGAATATCGCAATTACCGTACATGAGGATATCTTAATGCAACCTGTGTTCAGTAGTTTTTTTTCCACTATCGTAAAGTAGGCCCTGTTTTTTTGAAAGTAACCGTATATCTGCATTTAAAATATGAGAGCGCATTTTCATTTTTAAATTTCTATTGTACAAATTCATTTAATGTAGGGTTTGGAATTTAAAAATAAAAATATAAAATTTCAATTTTATTTTTATTTTTAAAAATAATAATTTAGACAGACTTGCTGTGCAATTTATTTCTTTTTATTTGCATTTCTATAAATGTCAATAATAATATAAAAATCTGGTTTAGAGTGGATTTTGGTTTATTAATTATAATTAATTTGTTTGTCACAAGATAACCACAATTGCACTTATATACATATGTCATAACTATTTTTGTTAATTGTATTTAAAGCGGTGATATTTAGACACCAAGCATGCGGCGAGAATAGGTAGTACGGATGTCTCCGGCTAGTCATGACCGTCACCGACCTATATCGGGTGTATTGTAGAATGTAGTAGCTTCAGTTTTTTTTGAAAACAATCAATATTCGATATTGCATTGCAACGTAATTATGAGTGCAGAACATAATAATAACAAGCTGCTGTGCGTGGACTCCAAATAAATTTATCGGATTATTCCCAGATCTAAAATACGATGGTGCTAAAGAAATTTATTTAGTATCATACATCGTTCCTCTGTCTGAAGAAAAGAGACTATTTTACACACATAAACACACAAAAACACGAACATACAAAATGTCATCCGACATCTCAGAAGAAATTCGTATCTTATAATTCATATGTTGATAGCTAATCTACCATTTAGGATAGTGTAGAAGGAACCGTTCTGTTATTTTTAGAGTACATGCAATGGAGACTACGTATTGTCAAGAGTTCGAACGTTAAGAATCTATTTACCTTTTTCGTACGAAAAAAATATTGAATCTGCTCTAAACAATAAAAAACGTGCAGTTAAGCTGTAATAAGACACTAGATTGTAATAAAAAATCTACACTGGAATCTCTTCCACAATCGTCTTCATTTCTATTAACTAGTTAAAGGTGCTATTTGTTACTGATGCCAGCTCGTCACTGCTTTCTGCGAGTCATTTTCTAAACACGAGTGTTGCTTCACTACATGTAACGGGCTTGTTACATACACTATCTGACGAAAGCCATCCGTGCCACCTTCGCTCGCCGCCCATGCATGGTGTCCAAATGTCCCTGCTTTAATTATATTACACGAAGTGTTTGTATTACCATTACATTTATGTAATTACATAGGAAGTTTACATTTCTACTGTATTTATTTAATTGCGTTGCCTTGCGTGCAGCTTCATTTTATATTTTTTAAAAAGTAAGTCACAATTGAATTTAGCCAATAAATTGCTGTAACAATGAGTAAAAGTTGCTATTATAAATGTTTTTGCTTTAAAAAATGTCATATCTGCGATGAAAATACCTCCAAAATATTATCTTGAAATATTTCGCCTCTAATTTCGATAAATACAGGGTGGGGCAGAATAACAAGCGATTTTAAAAAGCCCGCGATTCGCGCCGTGTCATTCGGAGGTGGTAGGGACGCTATCGGCCATGTTTCCTTGATATTAGCATTTAGTAACAATGGAGCGTTGGTTTTATGAAAATGATAATTCTTACATACTCGCGCGTCGTGCCTTTCGAAATCATTTTAACATTAATCGCAATCAACCAGTGCCGTCTGCCTGTGCCATTAAAAAATGGGTTAGGAACTTTGAGGAAACTTCGTCAACGACAAAAAAGAAACCTGGTCGGCCAAAATCGGTGCGTACGCCCGAGAATATCGACCGTGTAAGAACTGCTATTGAGCGAAGTCCGCGTCGTTCAGCTCGCCGGCATAGCACTACACTTGGGATTTTAAACCGAACTGTCAGACGAATATTGCACAAGGATCTCCACCTTCATCCATACCAAATCCAAATAGTACAGGCTCTTAAAGGCACGGATTATGTGAGTCGACAACGATTCTGTGAAGAGTTTTCAGATTTAATTAATCAACATGAGGATATTGTAAACAACGTATGGATGAGTGACGAAGCCCATTTCCATTTGTCCGGTTACGTCAATAAACAGAACTTTAAATACTGGAGTGACGTAAATCCTAGACAAATGCATCAAGAACCCCTTCACTTCACAAAAGTTACTGTGTGGTGCGCTATGTCTTCATCGGGGATCATAGGGCCTTTCTTTTTTGAAAATGCTCGTGGCAATGCTGTGACAGTAACCTCACAAAGATACGCCGACATGTTGGAAAACATTTTTGAACCACAGCTTGCACGCTACGAAGTTAACGAGGAAACATTTTTTCAACAAGACGGAGCAACCTCCCATACAGCCAGAGTATGCATGAATATTGTTAACAGATTATTTCCAAATCATGTGATTTTTCGAAATGGGGACATCATCTGGCCTTCCTGTTCACCGGATCTCACACCGTGCGACTTTTTCTTGTGGAGGTACTTAAAAAGTAAAGTGTTTCAAAATAACCCACCACAAACAATTCAAGCTCTGAAAGAACGGATCCGACAGGAAGTGGAAAACATTCCCCTAGCAATGCTGCAAAATGTAATGAATAGTTTCAAAACACGATTGGAAGAATGTGTACGCCTGAACGGATGTCATCTTTCCGGAGTTATTTTTAAAAAATAAAATAATTAATGCTTTTTTATGTTCTTTGAGAAAATAATGAATTTATTCCTAAACATTGTGTTTCTTGTTTTTTACAGCCTTTTTAAAATCGCTCGTTATTTTGCCTCACCCGTTAGTAACTGGTACTAACAGACGAGGGGTAGCAAAAAAAAACGCAAGAAACTTCCTGAGGAGCTTACATCTACGAAGATGGTGTCATAACTACGTGGTCTATCTTTACCATTATGTAGAATCCATCCCTCATTAGATTACATATGATAATACGAAGCGATCTGTTAATTAGTCCAAATTCTATAGTGCGCAAAAGTGAATGTCCCGTGCGATTTTATAAGCGATTGAAAAAAAATTGGTTGCTAACGGTGATAACGTACCAATTGAAAGGCTCAACTGAAATAAAAACTGTGTTGGATTCAACACTATTAGAATCCCAGTTATCTTATTAAATGTTTAAAAACTGTCGCACTGAAACTGGGCAGCTTCAGTGCGACAGACAGTAGCAGTAGTTGAGCTCTGAAGATGTTCCATACGAGTGGGTACGAAACGTCGGCAGTTATACCAGTGACGCGGTTCCAGCTCGGAAGCCCTGAAGTAGTATGGACCACGACCGCGGAAGTCAACGTACGCGAAAACTTCATCTTTTAGTCAACTTTTCTCTTTGCCATTTTTATATGATTATAACTGTCAATAAAAATTTCCAGAACTTCGGAAATAAAGTAAAATGCTCAGAATGAGAATGCGTGTGTATTCTATCGTACATAGCAGCTACTGAAATCAAATATCGCAAGCAAATTCAAGTTGCTATCTCACTCCCAGTTGTGTCTGCGCATATATAAAGATCTACTCCCACAATATATGTCGCAAGTTACTTGCTAGTGTATTCTTACCTTATTAGATTATTGTCTTCTCAGTTTGTTAAAATTTTCGATAAAAAAGTATAAACTTATTGAGTTATCGGAAAAATCACTACTTTTCTATATTTTACATATTTATTAATATAAAATACATATAAATCAATAACTTTTACGAGAGCTTCATAGAAAGACTTCTCTTTATTTACGAATATCTTTACAAGATGATAATTCACAGCCTCATCTGAGTCGAACGTTACACCATGTAAGGAATTTTGAAGACGACGAAACAAATGGAAGTCTGGAAATCTCTGACCATACTCCTCGATGAGTATCTCAACACACTCCATCCAAGATCCAATAATTTTTAACGAGCGATTAAACTTGCATAGTCTCGTGTTTTTAATATGAAACACTACTTCTTTACGATCAAAGAGCTCAGAGCGTTTCTAAATGATGGATTCCTTCAAAATGCCCAATTGTCGATAGTACGTACTCAAATTAAATGTTTCGTTTCTTAGTAGGAGCTCGAAAAACACACCTTTAAAATCCCATCACACCTAGAACATAACCTTCTTCTGATGAGTGTCTGCTTTCCATGACGATTAAGATAAATCTTTAGATAGTGACCGTTTTTGTACCTCGCACTAAATCGTTCTAAACGATCCTTCTTTTCACTAGTTATATGTCGCTTAAAAAAAATCTCACTTTTAAGGAGCATACGATAGATATTAAAATGTGTCGGCAAGTACGCTTTTTCGAGTTTATGAGCACACTTTGTGTCAAAATCTGCATTACCGACAGTGAATACTATTCTACAATCGTCTTTCAAAATGTCAGAGAGATTTATCGAGAGGTGTTGCTTTGAGAGCTGTTGAAAGTGATTAAGTTTATGTATTTTCAGAATCATGGAAAAAGAAATAATACCGGTTAGTGATTCAATTCCCTTTTTGAAAAGCAAGAAGAATGTGTGCGGAAATCAAAGGGAATTTGAACGCTATTTATAAGGACCGTGCACAATCGATGACTGCCATTAGAGAGTGGCCGAACGTTCGTCTTCGATGAGGAGCGGCCAGATCGTCCCATTGAGGTGACTACGGATGATATGATTGATAATGTTCACGATATGGTATTAGCGGACCGCCGTGTGAAGATTAGAGGAATGCTCATAGACGATTTAATAAACATCTGAATTGAACATCCTTCACGACAAATTGAGTATAGGAAAGCTATCGGGCGAGGTGTATGCCGTACTTACTGATGATTGATTAAAAAGGAATCGTGTGATAACTTCAAAGCAATGTTTGGACATGTTTAAGCGCAATGTGAGTTAATTTCTGGGGCCTTACGTGACTCTAGATGTGACTGTAGATGAGACATGGATATATCACTACATGCTAAAAGCCAAAGGTCAGTTGGCACAATCGATTTTTTGGGATTCGCAAGGCATAATCGTAATTGATTAAAGAAGGGAAGGATAATCACGGGGCAGTACTGTATTGATTTACTGAACCGATTCGACACTGAACTAAATGAAAAAAAAGGCCCCACTTAGCAAAGAAAAAATTCTCTACCATCATGATAATGTCTCGACTCACTCATCAGCAATTGCGATGCTAAAACTAATCGATTGACGGTACGAGTAGCAAATTTGCAAAAATGGCTTGGTGGAAAGTGGTTCGCATCAAATGGAGAGTGATTAAAAAAGTTCGAACATCTCTGGACTAATTGTATACAGCTACAAAGAGATTATGTCTAAAATTAAATTTACTAAATGCAAAATAATTTTACTGTATTCCTTAGCATGAGTATTTATCACACCATCCTCGTATATTCTGAAAGGCATGTATAATAATACGAAGATAGTTTGACAAGTAGTGAGAATGACACATAGGTGGCGCTCTAATTGGTAAAACAAATGCACTGTAATTTAGGCTGCCTAATTATATGTTTACATTCCGATATTTAGATAAATCGGTTAAGTTTATTTTTGACAGCTGATTGAAAAAGAAGCAACACGTCGTTTTGTTAAAATGGAAAAAGCAGAGTATCGTGCGGTGATTAAATACTTCGTAATTAAGGGTATGAAAGCTACCGAAATAAAAGATGAGTTACGGGAAACATTAGGTGAATCTGCTCCATCATCCACCACAATAAGTAGATGGGTAAATGAATTCAAACGTGGTAGAACAAGCTGTGTTGATGAAGCGCGCTCTGGAGCACACAAAATCGTGACTTCTAAGGAAATGATTATAAAAATCGATAATATTATTACGCAAGATCGACGACTCGATGAGAGAGATAGCAGACATGGTAAACATTTCAACAGAACGCGTACACCACATTTTAAGGAAAGTATTGGGCATTTCCAAGCTTTCGGCAAGATGGGTGCCGCGATTGCTTACGACTGATTAAAAGTTCACTCATTTACGCATTTCCAATGAGTATTTGGACCTTTATAAGCGGAATCTGGTTGATTTTTGTAGACGATTTGTTACTTGCGATGAAACTTGGGTACACTCGAAACTAAACAACAGTCTAAACAATGGTTAGAACGTAGTTTTGCACCTCCAAAGAAAGCGAAAACCACTTTATCGGCAACCAAGGTGATGGCATCAATTTTTTGGGATTCAAAGGGCATTTTGCTCATTGATTATCTTCAGAAAGGTGCCACAATAAACGGACAATATTATGCAGAACTTCTACAAAAATTAAATGTTGAGATTCGTGCTAAACGACCAGGAATGGCAAAGAAAAAGATTCTGTTTCACCAAGACAATGCTCCCTCACATACCAGGACAGTTGCAATGTCCAAAATCCACGAGTTGCATTTCCAAATAATACCGCATGCGCCTTATTCGCCGGATCTAGCCCCTTCCGACTTCCACCTTTTTCCAAAACGGCACTAGGTGGAAAGAAATTTTCGTTTAACGACGAGCTTATCATCTTCGTAAATGAATATTTTGCAAGCCTTTCGGAATCGCATTTTAGAGATGGCAAAAGGGCATTGGAGTACCGTTGGAATAAATGTATTGCTCTTTTAGGAGAATATATTGAAAAATAAAAATTATTCTGTATTTAAAAAATTCGTTTTTCTTTTCCATTCTCACTACTTGTCAAACTACCCTCGTACGCACGGAATATTTAAAAAATTATTCTCTGTCCTGTATTATCCTTCTTTTTTTTATTGTTTTAAATAAAACTTAGGTATATTTACAAGTGTTCAGTAAGAGCGTTTTTGTCAATTTCATTATTAAATATTACAGTAGTAAATCTGAATTTGATTTTAAAAAGAAATTTTCGTATAATAATACGTTATAAGGTTTGTTTGTAACTAAATACTGCAAACTCCTTGTGATCGAATGACAGGACATATTGGTAAAGATTAATGTAAGAAAGTGGTAACTAATTCTAGAAATGATCTCACATCAAAACTGACAGTAACGGAATGGATGTTGTTTAAACAAGAAAACAGTAAACGGTCACCCCAACATTCTATAACGATAATAAGCGAGTAATTCTTGGCGTATTTCGTTTTCTTTCCCGAGGTCACAAGGTCATATATGCGGAACCGGAACACTATGAACAATGGACGATCGCCAAAAATCAGAACGAGTTCCGAATCTTCGCTACTTTTTCCGAAACAAGCGCGACCGAAAGTAGGATGAGTTTAGGGTCCATAGTGCCTACGCGCTAAAACCTAATTTCTTTATAAGAGAAGGATTAAGAGACTTATTGTGCTGCGTGCGGTGCCGAGTTGTCAGGAACGTTCTTAAACGTTAAAAATTACAATAACTTATAACAATACCTCGAAGCTGTCCTTTGCGGATACCGTTTCGGGATAATGGTGTGTGTTCTTGCTGTTGTTACCGCCGTACGAACAGATGCTGTTCGGTGTGCTTTTCAAGGTTTCACGGTTAGAAATGATGGACCACGTGACAGGAACGGGGACACGCTGAACAAATACTTGCCGCACCACCGACAATTTTCGACAGATTTTACTTCCTTCGTTCCTTAACGAATTTCACAGACGCAAACTTGAATGTCATTCATTTGGAATGGAAAGGTTTCACCAAAATTTAAACTTGAATTATATACACTTCTTACGTAGAATTTCTGTTTATATGTAATGAAACTACAAACATTAATAACGCACATAAATTTGATTACACTGAGCTATTTTATGTATATATACAAACGCCACCTAACAACAACGACCATAGGAATTTATTTTAAATTAATGGTATATAAATAATAATACAATTTATTGAAGTAATTTTGATTGAGCCTGTGGTTGATTAACTTAATCACTGAAGGTTGATATATAACCCCTCTCCACATAATTTTTCGTATTCTGTATACGTATTTCGATAACTAAGTTGTAATTATCGACAGATAATTAAACAGTGTCGCAACTGGGAAACTACGGCAAAAGCGCGCACGAAACAAATTCCGTACACGATATGTACCATCGAAAGTCAAAACGCACTCTGTATATTAGTTTCGCATAATTTTAAAGAAATTTGTATTCTAGTCCTAAACTATCCTAAAATAAGGTACCTGCATGCGTTTACAACACCCTTCCGTGCCTATCGTATAAAATCGCTGAAGGTCGATATATAACCCCTTGCCACAATAATTTTCGTTTTCTTTATACGTATTTCGACAACTAAGTTGTCATCATGTGTAGATAATTAAACAGTGTCACACCTGGACAACTGCGGTAAAAATACCCGTACGAAAACAACTTCCGCACGCGATCCGTGTCGCTGAAAACCAAAACGTACACTGTATATTCGTTTCACATGATTTTATACATGATTTTTATTTTTTATTCGTTACACATGATTTTTTACATGATTTTTAAAAATCACGTGAAACGAATATACAGTGTACGTTTTGGCTTTCAGCGGTACGGATCGCGTGCGGAAGTTGTTTTCGTACGGGTATTTTTACCGCAGTTGTCTAGGTGCGACACTGTTTAATTATCTGCTGATGATGACAACTTAGTTGTAGAAATACGTATACAGAAAACGAAAATTATTGTGGCAAGGGGTTATATATCAACTTTCAGTGATCTAGTTAATCAACCACAGGCTGCATTCAAATTACCTTCTATCGTATAAGAAGTCAAAGAGAGATGAGTTAAGGGTAGGCCCCAAGTCAATGTTCAACACATGGCCTTTATTCTTCAAAATGTATATCTCGTAAAACGTGTTGAACTCCTTTGACCGGGAAGTTATCTTGAAGGTAATTTTATGTTCGTAAAAGCATCGAATGTTTATTTTTCACAAAAACATGGTACAATAGGGTATTTGACTACATTGAAAATATACCACAATATGTGGTCATCCTATCGGGTAATATCGTAAAAGAACATATTTCACTTTATTTTATACTAAATTATGTTTATCTTTGACAAATTACACAAAAAACAATCTCATAATTTTTGAAATTTTATCTGTAACGGGAACACTATGTCATTGGTGGCAACTCTGGTGACGTCATAGGCTAGCATACACGGCGATACTGGCGAAACAAGTTGACGTTCATTCACGTTTTAGCTTTTTGGGTGTAATTTCCAGTAATGGTATTTCATTCGCGATTGGATCTTTGAGCTATTTCTAAAGCAGTTTTCTGATAATTTTCGATATCATATAATATTCCTAGTTGTAACATATTCGTTTCGGACTTCACAATGGAGTTAAATTTTGTGCGAGCTGATAACAGCAATTTACCTAAGATAGACGCATTTATGGTTGCACTTTTTTTTTAAGAATAACGCCGATTACTATGCTGCAGAATTTAAAAATGTGAAAGCAGCGGTGTAAGTACCACGTATAAACCTTAACCACTATGTAGGATCATTCAGAAGTTTTGTAAAATCTCATTTTAGGTTATATTGATAAATACAAGATATGTCTTGTAAATTTTCTCTGTAATCGTTCTTGAAGTGTCTAATATTCTAATAGTATGATATTATGCATAGATTGTCTGACAAGAGAATCGATATTACAGGACTGCACAGAAAACTATAAAAATCTAACAATGTAACAGAAAATATTTCAAATCCTATAGAGTGGGGTTATAGATGTTGCAATGTTATAGATATAGATCTCGTTTTACAAAAACCGATACTTTTAACTAATATCTAGTATAATATGTCAAGTTAAATGTGATATTACTTACGTCAAAATGGACTTCACACATAAAAACATTTGTATGCGGTAATATATTCTTTGTCTCTTCGAGCTAATTGTAACCACATTTTTCGTCTTTTGGGACTCTTTGGAACAGAAACAAACAGTTTGTGTGGACTCTTTATAGATGTATTTGTACATTGTGGCACTACACACCATTTATACCCCATTCTATCCAATAAATTTGAAGAAAACATGAAATTAACTTCAGCGACGCTGTTTTATTCAGGCTTACTTCTTGATTTACTAGATTTACTTATCCCGTCCTAGCCTGTGACGTCACGCATGCCATATGACCAGCGCCATTACACAAACAGCGTTTTTGGCGCGGTCTTGGACGTTTAAATTTCAACATTGATTTTTATTGATAATACAATAGATTGTTGGAAATATCAATGATATGTCCTTATTATATAATAAACAATAATTTAAAACAATTTCTCAAAATTAGTCAAATAGCCTATTGTTGATTAAATCCAATATGCGTTCATTGTTTTTTTGTAATATAATTATAGACATTGCAAAAATCCAAAAAATTATTTAAACCAAAAGATTAGAAGTTATTAACGTCTATAGAAAGTTTAACACAATTGAAATCATCAATAATTAAAATACAAGAAACGGAAACAACTTGTTCAAAGACATCAAAGAAAGATTCAAAATTGTTGGAGATATTAAGAATATATAAATATATATATATATATATATAAATAATAAAAACATATAATGAAGAATATTCTGGATCCATTCAACTATTTATTTCTTGTAATAATTTTAATGCAATGAAAATTAAGTATCTTCACTTTAAAAAACGTATAATGCATTTATTTATTAAAATTTAAGCGATTATAATACGATATATAATATCGATATCTGAAAAATTCCGAGGTAAAGGACATGGTGCTTACGATATTAAACCAAGTTCATTGCCATTGAATTTTCATTATCCGTTGGTATGACGATATTCAATTTTTAATGGTCGGTTTTCACAACAAACTCTACTTGCGATGTTCACGAAAATTATCATATTAACCATACATATTTTATTTAAAGTAGACCTTGTTAGCTACCATTTGAATAAACGATTGTAATCCACGCTTTTACCATATACGATTTTATAAATAAATATCTCTATAGCGTTCCACAACATAAAGTTTGATAACTATGTAATTATTCCATTTCAAGGTTATCTTAAAATAGTTCCTGCTTTAACTAATCGTTTTAAAATATCTGTAACATATGTAACAGCACTGTTATATATTTCAAGGGTGTTTTGTTAAAATACATTTTTCTATGTAAACGAAACTAAGTAAGTTTGGCGGAGCCTGTGGTTGATTCACTTCATCACTGAAGGTTGATATATAACACCTTACCACCGTATTCCGTATACGTATTTCGACAACTAAGTTGTCATCATTAGAAAATTAATCTAGTAATAACTAACGTCGTTTTTATAGCATGTGTTGATAAAGCTGTTTGATGATAACACCAATATACAGGGATTTTGTCCCGAGCTAACAAAAGTTGCCTCTAAGGGAATTTGGAGCACTGAATCCGAATCTTCAATACGTTTTTAAGGTTGGTTCTAGTTTTCGATGTATTCAATAAATTCATTTTTTACGATTTTTAACAGTAAATGGTATTCGGCTTTGCCCATTAGAAACTTTCTAGGCTAACTAAATGGCAGTGAAAAATAGAAGTAATTTTTAGTTATAATTAGGTGTTTTTCTAAGAACTTTTAAAAATTAGTCTAGTATTAAGATTGGTTCTACCTTTCGAGATATTCAATAAATTCATTTTTTACGATTTTTGACAATTAACGGTCATTTTATTCAATTAAAAATGATCAGAAATAAAGAGCGGTTGAATTGAGTCACTTGTATTGTTTGGGATTCGTCTCACGCATTAGAGTCCAAGAGTAGTCGCTCATCATGTCATCATCCCAAAATCCTTGATATCGTCTTTAGATTTTCGCTGTATTTTGGTAGAATCGCTTTCAAGTTTTCAGGAAAAAAATCCAAGGATTTGAGGTTACCGAGAAAGCTGGAGACAATACTTCGAAATGAAGACCATGCTGCTCCTTCATCGGGCGTTAAAGATTTTGTAAAATTTCTGTCGGCCTTTAATTTTTAAATATCAGGTCCGACAAATGTTCCTTCTTTGATTTTTGTGTACGACAATTTAGGAAACAACTTGATTAAGTACAAAAAAACCGGTCCTTCATAGCTGAGTGCTTCGATGAAATTTTATATGAAGAGCTGGCAGGAAAATGTGCTGCGGTCTCACGAGTAGTGTAGAGGGGATGATTTTGTATACCTAACTCATAAGTGGTACTACTTGGCTAATCTTTTCTCACATAATGATGGTGGGTTACACGGCTATCCCACGGGCACAAAAAATAGCAAAAAATTATATGTACATCAATTACTGTTTCAAGTTTAATCAAAATTCATTTTCAAATCATTAGATCGCCATAAAATTTACATTGATGCTTATTGTATTTGATCTTGACCAAGATCTTACGCATTGCGTCGCACCATTCCAGCGTTTGTACGGCATGAGCAATCGAAATGGACAGTTTTTCATTTCCTTTGTGTAGCAAAGCAGTTTCAGACTCTTTATTTAGAAAATCTTAAATAACTGACAATATTTGCCCTAGAAGACGGTGCTCCGGCTGTAGCACAACACCAGAGAAGTTTCAGACTGCATTTCGAACTATTGATCAACAAACGCCGTTCATTTCAATTGTACGATGTATTCATTACATCAAATAAACTGTTTATGTCATTGCGGAAACATGTTTTCTTCCCTTTTGAAGAACGGTAGAAGCACCCGATTTCTGTTTTTCTGTTTCTATATACAGTGTTTTGTTTTCGAGTGCCAAAATATTCCCACTTATACATCCGTGAAGCAAGCAACATTGCTCTTTGTTTCGATAAATTCAAATGACGAATCAAATCGCTCAGTTCACATTGCTAAATTAAATACTTTTCTTTCATGACAAAATCGCTTCTACTGTTTGACGGTGATGAAGTTGAAGTTCCCAGGACATTTCACTTATACTTTGACAAATTGGAATGGATTACTTTTCGTACGTGAAACGGGTTTGGACACTAATGATACGTCAGACTATTGATACAGTGCCAGTTTTCATGCATTTATACCGACGAATTCATCAAGCGAAGGTAGCAATCATTTCCAAGATTTTTTGGTTCTATCCATAGTTTGTCAATGAAAATAAAAAGGACAAATTTTCACCGAGTGACCACTTATACAGCTTTGTTATGCTACGTTACAAAACAATTTCGACAACCACGACTAGTGAGTGTTTGCTACAGAGAAACTAAGCTAATGCAAATAAGCATCTTTCATCGTATTTGTCATTATTTTGCAACTTTTTCCGAGCATATAACATCTGCAATTGTAACAAAAACATTTTAAATCGATTTTACAAAACCTCTGCATTTTCATACGTTTCTAAACAAAAACAAAACGTTTTGAATGCAAATGAAATGATTTTTCTAGCGACGCTGTAATCTGATAGTCGATGCTGCCAACATGCGAAATCTCGAAAAGTAGAAACAATGTTGACAAACGGATTGAAAATTCGGATTCGGAGTATCAAATAATATTAGGAATCATTCTCATTTTTTCGGACCTAAAGACGATAGGAATTTGAAAACTTGTGTAACAAGTAGTTGTTCGTAAGTCTTGTAAATAAATTTAATGAATAATTTCATTTTAAAATAGAATAAAAGAACGGTTAAAAAAATTTTAATTTTTACTGATTTTTACATTGTATCTACTTTACGGAAATTTTTAAAAAGTTCCGTGTTCTCTGGCAAGATCTGGCGTGATCTCACGCTTATTAGACGTGTGTCTTACCATTCGACAACAAAAAACGGTGATATTCGAGTTTACTATCATGTCATAAATTGCATTATGAAATGAGATATTAAATGAAAACTCACAGTTTTTAATCGTATATACACTACCGGTTATAATTGTTTGCCCACACAGAAAAAAAGTGCAATACTCACCGCGAAATTAAAATTTTATTATATAATTACACAAAATGTTTTAAAATCTTAAAAAAGCATTATTTCAAACAATTTCTACAAATGTTCTTTTAAATCTTTGATTCATCCGTGTAACCACCTTTAGCTTTTGTTACTGTAATTTGGCTAGAGCGTCTGGTTTTATTCTTGACCATGCATCATGTAGATGAGTCGATAGTATTTTTACAGGTATTGGAGCTGATTTTCGGACTTATCTGTCTAACTCATCTCGTAATAGCCCCATAGGATTTAAATCGTTGTTCTGAGGAGACCGTTTCATAACAACAATTATTTCTTCCCATTCTAATTTCTCCTAATACCACCGACATAATTTGGACGTGTGTTGGGGATCGTTATCTTGCTGAAACACAAAGTTTTCTTCAATTACTCTTGGTCCAGAAGAAACAGTAAAATTTCTCTGTACCACTTTTTTCGGAGAATAACGTCTGCTTTAATCGCTTATATATGTGCCAGCAAATCAACCCCAAACCATTACCGATGCTCCTCCATACTTGGTGGTGAATGCAATACTTGATTGGAGAACTCGGCCTCCCGTTGATCTTCGGAAAAACGTTCCTTTTTTGAACTGAATATCTCCAAATAGCTTTTGTAAATCCAGAGCACATTTTTCCACTCTTCCATCATCCAATTCTTGTGTTATCATGCCTAAGATAACTGTTTTATTATATTTTACCTGTACAATGGGGTTTTCGCACAGCAACTCTCCCAAATAGTCTTTCTTTTTGTAAAGACTCATTCACCGTTGTGACGCTAACTGGTTTATTCTAATTAATGTTGCAATATCCGTTGCAGTTTTTCATCTATTTCTTTTACTTAACAAAACTATTGCTAGATTCTCTACTGGTGTTGTTACTTTTTTGTCGACCTAGCCGTCTTTTATTCAATAAATTATCAGTTTCAAAAAATTTTTTAATATTATATTTCACAGTTCTACCACTTAGATACAATGATTTTGCGATTTGTCTCTTAATTTCGACAATATCATTCATTCATGATCGATAGTTCTTTTTTTACGCAGCATTATTCAATATATTAATTTTATTTTAAAATAATACACAAACACTACGACACGAACTTCTTACACTTCGAAAGTTGAATGAAAACTAAAATTTTTATACAAATACGATATCTCTCGTTACTTGATTTATAGCCTAATATAACAATATTTTAAATTTCCAAGGTCATTTTAATCGCCGTACCTGAGTTACAAAATGGTCATTGTGAAAAATTTAGTTTTAAAGTGTTTAAATATACAAATTCCGAAGAATAATGCATGTATAGTTCGTTGTAAGATATTTTAATTTGACTAAGTAGCAAGTAAATACTTTTATAGCATCCCTTGCAGCGAGAGCTTAATGAAACATAAACACATCTAAGATATGAACTGCTCCTTACTTTACTAGCCAGAGTGGTATTAAACAAATTGTGTCTAAGTAAGCGAACTTGATTTGTTTCTTTATATTACTTCTGAAAATTAAATTTAATAGTCAATACTTACCACCGTATAATTGAAAAGGCACTACAGTTTCACATTTCTTATTTTTAAGTAATACTACAGTTCATATAAATTAGTTAGTAATAAATACTTTTAAATGTGTATAATAATTTGCAAGAAGAAAATACAGAAATTACAGAAAAAACCATTATTGAAACAACGTCGAAGTTAACTTGTGCCTGCTACAGCACAGTTTATGATATAGTGAAGCATGGTATTACGGAAAGAATAGTTAGAAGTGATAAAGGATCTATAATGAAAGTACCAAGTTGGGGCGTTGATATCATTCGACGAACAGTATATAGTATGTACAAACAGAGTGAAGATGTTACATTAGATAGCTTACAAATTAAAGAAAATACCAAAATACAAACTTCTAGGACAATATCACGAACGTTAAAGCAATAGTTTCGATATGAGGCAATAAACAAACGACGTATCATAATGGAGTCATCGAGGATGCAAAAACTACGTCAAGAATACTTAATCGACATGACAAAATTCCGAGATGAAGGGCGGTTTATTTGTTACATGATGAACTCACAACACCATAAAAAAGGTTAAATTCATGATTCTTTGGCATGTTTTTTAGATACGCTCCTTCCCCAAAGGAAAAGCAAGTATTATTTTAGGCGCTGCTTCTGAAAGCAGTTCGATCAGTAAAGTGTTACCTTTTTTAAAAAAGCATAAAGAATTGTAATACTGACTATCACGAGGATATGACAGCACCATTATTTGAAGAGTGATTTCAAAAAAATCTCTTACTAGTATTACCCGAAAGAAGTGCCATTATCATGGACAATGGTTCATACTATTCACGACAAATTAAGAAGCTAGTAAATTCTAACAGTATGAAGGCTGAAATATCGGAGTTTTTTCAAAAAATTATATTTATTATGAAGATAGCTACACAAAGATCGATCATTGGAAGTTTCTAGAACAAAGGCTTTCGAAAAACAATAGGTTGTAGATAGTATAGCCAGGGCTACAGGACACACTGTTTTACATTTGCCATCATATTACTGTATATTCAATCCGATTTAGTTAATTTGGAGACAATTGAAAGAATATCTTCGCCACACTAACAATTGCCTAAAATTTAGTGAAGTAGCTTTGAATCTATATAAATATTCGAGAAGCAATTGCCAATATAATGCCAGAAAAATGTAAAAATTACATTAGACGTACAATCAATATGTATATTTAGAAAATGTCAATATTCGTCAGGAATTTCTAGTTAATTTGAATGAAAGTGATGGAGACAGCGCTGACCTTGGGAACGTCCAAAGTATGTAAAAAAGTGTTTTCTTAAGTATGATATTTTTCTTGTAAATCATTTCAAATAGTTTATTTCAGTTACTTCATTAATATTGGATTATTGTTGACATTACCAATTATTATGAATAAATGCAGTTATTATAAATAAATAATTATAGGGAAAATCTTTATCGGGGTTGTATTATCAATATGTTGTAAAACATAAAAGAATATCTATTCTTGTTTACAAAATAAAATTAAAAATAATAAGTATCTGTTCATAGTTTGCTTCTATTTACAATGTGCACATACATCTATAACTAATCTGCGTATATGTATTTTAACATATTAAGATTAAATTTGTGTTTAATTTATATATATATATATATATATATATATATATGATTACATGAATATTACAAAATACACCCCTGCATATCTACGACTTAGGGTACCTAAATCTTATTTATATTATCGTTAGTTTATCGCACTTTTACACCAATTATACCGTAATGCTATTTATTCAAATTAAAATTTCTTGAAAGGAACTGTACTGTGTTTATTTTTTATTTAAAATTTAATAACATATTGGTTTTAGTTAGGTTTAATATTGTTTATTTGAATAAAATGAAAATATACACGTGGGCAGACACTCATGGCCGATAGTGTAAATGATTCTCCCACACATATACAAAATAACAAGAGTAAAGCAATTTAAACTTTTCACACTAAAGTCTATAATTAACAAAATTAAAAGCTCATGTAAAGTCTGTATATTCTACATTCGTTAGAGGACGATTGTCAATACCTTCACGGTTATTTTGCATAATACAAGCAAGATTTGTCACTGAAACACAGTCATGGTCGAACAGTGAATTATTTAAGCGTGCGAACTTCGAATTGATATATATTTTTTTATTTCCACATGGTAAACTTGCAGAAAAAGCGCTTTATTTCGATCAATAAAACTGTTAACTTTGGAAAGAGAAATAAACATTTCTGAAACTTATTTCTTCGAACGCAAATATGAACTCACAGTACTTGAGAATATTTTAAGAAAATATTCTTTTTAATTTATAATTTCCCAATAAGAATATAAATCCAAAGATTAAGAAGCAAGCAATTATATAAAATAGATCGATATTCATCTAAAAGTAGTTACAAGATAAAGGTTATAAATACCAAGTGAAGAATATAGACAAAAAAATTTAAAGAGCAGTCACGGTACATCTACTGTCGACGTTTCTTCTCATTTTGTAGAGACATTTTCAGGGCTTAACTGCTGCTACTGCTCTATTTCTTGCTTGTTTAATGTGTTTCAGTCAACAACGGAAGCAATTGTAACAATTAAGCCCTAAAGATGTCTTATGTAAGTGGAGACGACACTTCGGCAGCAGAAGTACCGAGGACGAGGTTCCAGTCTGGAACCCAACACGAAGAAAGTATAAACAACAACCGCGGAAGTTTACAAGCCAAGATGTTAGAAAATAGATTGTTTGTATTAGACTAACTGCTAAACATATTGAACTTTTCCAAAATGTTATTCGAAGTAAGCTCAATGATATGGAAATTGTAACACTAAGAAAGAATATGAATTTTTTGAGCAAATTTGGCAGAACCGTATAACTAAGGCAATAATTGATTATAATTTCGAAGAAAAAGAACAGTAGATTAACATGTTTTAATTTTAGTTTTATTAATATCGTGTTGAATCACTCTTATTAGTTTAACATTCACTTATTCTTCGTTGCATTGATTCCAGCAGGTGGTCGATGTTCTCTTAGAATATGGTGTCCCAGGCAACCTGCAATTAACGTCGGGAGCTTCTTCTTCATCCAGCACGTATTCAATTGGCGAGAGGTCGGGAGATCTGGGTGGTCAGACCAAGATACTGACACGGAGCTCTTATTCTTGCTACGTGGGGATGGGCATTATCCTGTTGAAAAAGTGAGTCCTCGAGCTGCCGAGGATATGGAAAAATATAGTATTTCAAGGCTTCATTAACGTAACGCTGGGACGATCATGGTACCTCGGATGAGCACCAAGTGAGACCTACTCCCAAATGCTGTAGCACTCCATACCATAACTTTCATGGCTTGGGGCGGATGCTGTATTCTTATATAAAACATTTCCATTATCGATTTTACAAATTATATCTATAGTTATATTTAGCACTGCTATTATACAATCAATAAAATTATAAAATTTTATGCTTATTAAGATCAACAATCAGCTAACCCGCAATGATCTTTTCGAAGACTTTTAAGAAAATAAATAGAATACTAAGCAACCGCCAATTAGAAAGATTAGAATAACCATTATGATCTTCAAGTGTGATCGAGCAATATCATACTTACAAGACATGAGAAATTTGTTTTATATCCTTGTTTTGGTATGATTTGATACAAGTAAAGTCTCCACCAACACGAAAAATTAAAAACTTTGCGCGTCTGAAAGTAGAAATTTGGGTAAACCATTGAATTGTTTGATTTCTTCCAAGCATGACACGTAACAGCGTGCTTGGAAGAAACCAAACAATTTAACGATTCTTTCGAGTTTTTCCTTTTAGACGTGCAAAGTTTTTAATTCTTCATTCTTCTTACATATACGTAATTAGATGTTCCACGTAGAAAAAATATTCTAAACAACATTTAAATACTAATGATTTTTATTTTTATTTAAATAACTAATAATCTATATTAATGCACTCAGTCTATGTAAATGCATTTATTCATAGCAATGCACTGGTCAAGTTTACCAAACATTTAGAAAATTCTACAGCAAGTTAATGAGAAAATTATTTTGAGTAAACGACACTTTGTTATTTTAACATATTTATGTCTTGAATAAACTGCAAGAAAGAGAATGCAGAAGTAGTGAAGTATTTAGCTATCAGTCGAAAATATAGACGAACTCATATTACACTACGCACACCATTATTCATTCCTTCTAGTTTGATATCGTTACGACTCAACCTAAAAGTGAAGACCAAAACTTGTGATTTAGATCATAAGCCCTTTTGTGGTAGCAACTGTACATGAAGTTCTAAGGTAGAGTGAATTTTATTACAAAACTGTTTACAAGTTGTATTAGCATCCTCTAAGCCAGATAAAAGTAATCAATCAATCCGTAAAAATGCTTTAAATAAATTTATAAGATCTGTTCCTTCGCTCTAAAGTTTGAAATGATAGTCGATGCGATCTCCTCATTTAATAAATTAATTAAAAGTGCAAGATGAAGGTGATACTCGCGCTATAGTAGCAGGTCATCCGTATAACCATACGCAGTCTCAAGTTACTTATTACTAGATCCAGCAAACGATTATTTCTGTTCTGTATAGTATTACATTTTAAAATTTCTAGTGAGAATAACCGAAAGTTAATGTCAAGTTTTATTAAATATTTTTTCATGAGTCGTCAAAGTCATTTAAGTTTTAATTACGAGATTTTTAATTTTTAGTATCTATAGAGTTTAAGTCTATAGAACGTAAATTCAAAATCATGAATCGACCACACCACACCATTTAACAAATGATGAATGTGTAAGATCTTTAACTTTGTTAGAAGAAGACCGTACAATGTGTTTGTGGTTAATTTGATGGACGTTAATAGGCAACAGTCAATGGAATGATTAGAAAATTCAAGGTAGAAAACGACTCACAAGTGCTAGAAAGGAGTGTTTTTTGCAGGCTTTGAATAACAAGCACGTAGCTCAGTAACCAGCTTAAAGTGGTCAGAAATGTCAGAGTTTCTGCTTTAACTGTAAGGTGAAGGTTGAGGGAAGTAAGATTCTGTAGTAGAAAGCCTGCAGTTGAACTATTACTTACCGCAGCATACCGAGAGCAACGTTTGAGATCATGCAGATTCAACAGTTGAAGATAAAGTAATTCTAACATTAAGTATACAAAGATATCTTAAATATTCCGCTCATCGCTCCTTTTGTGCGAAGGACAGCACTGGCAAGCCCGTTTCACAAGTTCTTCAAAGACTCTATTCAGAATACGATTTAATTCTTCTTGCAATATGTTCCATAAGTGACTTGTTGAGGTAGGACATACTTTTCAGATTCTCCTGTCCAATTCATCCCATAACAATTCTATGGAGTTTAGATCAGGGCTTTGCGGTGACCATGTCATTATTTGTAAGGTATTATTGTTTTGTTCGCTATTTAAAAAATTCTTACATATTACTGCTGAGTGTTTGAGGTCGTTGTCCTGTATAAACACAAAATTTTCGCTGATTAAACGTAGCCCTGATTTCTAAATAACTCTCCTTTCGCAAAATATCCACGATTTGCTTCAAGTCTCCTGTGCCGGCGTAGCAAAAACAACCCCAAACAAGCGAAGAACTTCTTCCTTGTTTGACGGTTGGCACTATACAATCCCGCAGCATTTTTGCCCACTCGCCCTTCTTACAAAAATACGCCTTGAATGTTCAAACGCAAACTGTAATTCATCAGTCCATAAGATCCTTTTCCAGTCATCCAGTGTCCAATCTGTATGATTCTACCCATTACTGTCGTTTCTGCCTGTTTCCCTGTTGAAGTAAGGGTTTTTTTACATCAGTGCAGCCGTGAAGATTTGCAGCTTTTAATCTTCTTTTCACCGTAGTAACAGAAATTTGTCTTGCACGGTCGCGATTCCTTTCTGCGGCGATTTCGGGCGCTACCAGTCTTCTACTTCGTCTACTTAGCAATTTTATACGCTTTATTCGTTTACGATCTAAACGTACCGGATCTCTTAAACTACCTGTATGCTGATGCCGAATATCACTAACAGTCGATTTATTAACATATGTTTTTCGGAAATCTGACGCATCGAATAACCTTCTTGATGAAAAGCAATACTTACAGAACGTTTTTCTAAACTTGGTCTTCCTCCCGGCATTTTAAGAAATTCACATAAAAAATACGATCTTATCAATGATGCGCACGCTAGCAAGTTTATTCGAAAACTGATGCATCATATTTCGGTGCACAAGACGGTGAGGGTAGGTAAGTTTCGCAAGTTTTTTGCTTGCAATATTATCTCAAAAATAATCGTATTTATGGCGGTACGGATTATTCCTGGAATGACGACAGTGAGTCTTAAAATATAATAGTTACTTGTGGGTGATCCAATAGATATATTTGCCTGTAATTAGTTATAAATCCCGTAAAGGGCCTAGTGGAAGTATATTATTTATATTTAAACGCAATTATTTCATGTTTTAGAAGAGTTCACTAAATTTCTCTAGCTGTCCTAACTAATATGGACGGTAGTGTACGTAAAGCAAGTCAACAAGACCGGTAGTAATAGGATATCTAATTGACAGTAATAACAGGTTTTCCAATAAGAGTGATATGATTTCTTTAAAAAAAAGTTTTTTATTTAATGTGAAGTACAATCGATACAATTAAGTTCTAAATAAAACGTCATTCAAATGGCCTCCACGACTTCTTCTGCAAGAACGAATTCGATGAACCCAATTTTCGAGCACTTTTTCCACTAAATCTAGTCGTATGCCATGAATGGCACGTTCAATATTGACTTGTAAAGCTTGAAGAGAGTCTGGTTTATTTCGATAGACCAATGACTTCAAATAACCCCACAAGAAATAGTCTAATGGTGTTAAATCACAACTTCTTGGAGGCCATTCAATATCACAATTTCTTAAAATAATCGAATCTCCAAACTTTTCTCGCAATAATTCTATTGTTGCATTTGCTGTGTGGCACGTAGCCCCGTCTTGTTGGAACCAAATGTTGTCAAGATCAACTTCTTCCAATGTCGACCATAAAAAGTTGGTTATCATCAATCTATACCGCTCTCCATTGACAGTAACGGTGTTACCAGTTTCATTTTGAAAGAAGTACGGACCGATGATTCCACCATACCAAAAACCACACCAAACTGTCAATTTAGGTGAATGTAATGGTTTTTCATAAACAATTTGTGAATTTTCTTCGCACCAGAATCGACAGTTTTGTTTATTTACCACACCATCCAGATGAAAGTGAGCCTCATCAGAGAAGACGATTTTCTTAAAAAAATCGTTATCGTTTTCAATTTGTTCCAAGGCAAAATCAGCAAATTCACGACGTTTACGGTGGTCCAATGGCTTCAGTTCTTGAGTGAGAACAATTTTATAGGGATGCAAACCCAAATCCTTTCTCAAAATCCGCCAGGTTGTGATTTGAGACAGTCGCAATTGTTGAGAACGTCTTGGAATCGACAAATTACGGTCTTCAGTAACACTTGCCTGAACGGCAGCAATATTTGCATTACTTCGAGCGGTTCTTTGTCTTATTGGCACTTGAAAATTATGTAAAGAAAATGTAACCCCAAAATTTGTAATAATTCCACAAATAGCGAGCACACTTGGACGACTATTACGACCATAAAATGGCAAAAGCGCACGAAAAGTTGCAATTAGAAAACGATTATTTTGATAATAAAACTGAATAATTTGTAGACATTGTTCTTGCGTATATCTCTCCATGATGAGATTATAAACACTACTGAATACAATGAAAAACAAATGACAGATCATGACATATTACAAATGGCCGAAATGTCACTTCAAAATTATATCATCCCTATTGGAAAACCTTATATATCGCCACAAGTCTACCGCAATACCTCACTACCACAACACTACAACATATCATCACTTCTAAAGACAACATATAACTAAGGAAAATATTCATAACTAGAAAATTCTGAAGTTCTATCAACAGTGTCATAGCTTTCAGAACACAGGACTATAATAACGATAATAAAGACAATTCATCTGTACATTGTTAAATACATACAATGCCGAATGATTTCCTTAATATCTGCTGATCTAAACCATGATTGTAATTTGAACAATTTTCCGTTATTAAAATTAGTCGTGGTAATTTTAAGGTTTCAAAGAAGAACTCATTCGACAAGTACGACTTTGATTTCACAGATATTCAGCAGGTATTATGGCACTAAAAAATCAACTGGTTTTCTTCAGTCATATTCTCTCAACGGTTCCATCGCTTCTATCCTATCACTTTATTCGTAAAAATAATTTTCCCTTGTGGGACTCTTCAGATGTAGTTTCCAGGTAGCGCCAAAGGTTACCAACGTATATTCTCAGACGGGCCGCTTTAATATCCCCCTAATAAATATTCATGGGAAAATTACTTAACGGGACACCGCATTAGAAATATTCTCTGTTATACTTGTCTATTGACATCTGCTTGCTGACTCTTTAAAACTTTACCAGAAGGTCTTTAGTTTCAACAAAAGCTTTGAAACTGAATAGAAGGATGCAATATGCCTGAAATAACAAATTAGTGAGTTGTAGTAATTATTCTTCTTTACCGAACGTAGATATTGAATAATAAGTGAAGAAATGTGATTAAAACATCAATTTTATTTACTAAATAAATAGTATCTATTAAAATTAACTAAAATGTTTGTTAAAAATCGCTAATGTTCATAGTTAATATTTCACACCACATAGATATAACTCACACACAGTCAAAATAATTTAAATGCTCTAAAAATTCATATAATTAATTATAACAATCGAAAAATATAAAGCAGTGTACGTTGTTCAAGGGCTGATCACTAATTAGGGAGCCTAGAGGAGAAAGCACAAACTTTTTGATAAAAAATTATTTTGTTTTCATATTTATCCTTACTGTAACTCTTTCATACACACTTCTAGAAATCTGTTTTTATTGCATCCTCTGTGATTTTGAATACAGAAAAGAATATTGTGATTGGTTTAACAACGGAAACAATGATGAAACATAAACCAGACTTAGCTTAGTTTCATCTGCCTGGTTACATAAATAACCGTACCTATCATACTTGATCATTTGTAAATATACATAAATTTCAAGAATATTGATTGCAATATCAATGAAATGTGTTTAGGACCAATTTTTTTTATTAGTACAAAGATAACCTATAGCACTGGGAACACATTACACAGTTATTCAGTGCGTTTTAGAGAGTTTTTCACATATACTCTTTCAAAGTTCAAAATTTGATTTATATTGTGCTTTTACCGGTTGTTCGCGATGTGGATATCACTCCCAGAAAAAGTGATAATATTGTGACATTAAGTGAGCATACTTCAATGACACAGAGAGATATTGCTCAGGAACGTGGTGTTAGTCAAGGAGCAGTAAGTAAGATCCTAAAGAAAAAAAAGAATACCGAAATAGTTGAAGTGAAACGAGCGGGAAAATGTGGGAGAAAGAGGAAGATGACACCCCGGGATGTCACTTTTTTGTTCAGAAATAGCAATCTGAACTCAAGAAAAACTAGTTTTGAACTACAAAAAGACTTAGCCGACGCTGGAGTGAAAGTGCATGACTCGACAGTTCGTAGGAGACTTTTAGAGTCTGGAAGAAAAGCCATTCGATCACAGAAGAAGCAACTCCTCACTCAACGAATGATGAAGCAGAGGCTTATTTGGGCCACGAAATATGCCGGATGGTATGAGGAAGACTGGAGAAAGGTGTCGTTCTCAGACGAGTCCCATTTTTTGGTGCAGGGACAGCGATCAAAATTCGTGAGAAAAAATGGAGATGAAAAACTCACTGCAGCTCATATCGATCAGACTGTCAAACATCCTGTAAAGAAGAGGTTTTGGGAATGTTTTTCGTACATGGGGACTGGATCGCGGGTGCCTATAGAAGGCATGATGAACAGCCAGAAATATAAAGAGCTAGTGGATAAGTATTTGGGAAAAGATATAAAGAAATGTGAGCCAAACGGAGGTGCAATTTTCCAACAGGACTCAGCTCCATGCCACAAATCGTAGGTTATGGTCAAATATTTCAAGGAAAAAGGAATAACTCTCCTCGACTGGCCTAGCAATTCTCCAGACTTATGTTAAACCCAATTGAAAATCTGTGGGCCATTTGTAAGGCTAGGTTACATAAAATAGACTGTACAAAGAAGACAAAATTGATAGAAGCAGTAATTCAGGTGTGGTTTCGGGACGAGAAAATAAAGGAAAACTGTCAAAAATTAATATATTCCATGCCGAAAAGAGTTCAGGCTGTCATCGCAGCCAAAGGAGAGCATATCTCTTATTAAATTACAAGTAATTTATAATTATATACCATCTCATCGTGATTATATGACAAATAAACGGATTTCTTAGTTATATTGTGTTTGATTCCATTAATTTACACAATACTGTAGCTGCGGAAGTAGTTCGAAATGTAGTTTGTAAATCTTTACAATTAATACAAAGTGTGAACACGTGCATTATCCTGAAGAAAAATTCATTAAGCGTTGTATTGTATCGTGACGTTGATCTTAAAGTAGTATTCGCCTGTTAGCGCTCCACCATTTTGGAAATAGTTGAATTTGATGGAGCCTGTGGTTTATTGACTTGATCAATAAGGTTAATATATAACCCCTTTCCACAATTAACTATTTGTAAATTCTGTATACGTATTTCGACAACCAAGTTGTCATCATCAGCAGATAAAATCAAAGTGTCGCACCTGGTAAAACACGAAAAAATTGTACGAAAAATATACTCCGTACGCGATCCGCATCGTTGAAAACCAAGATGTGCACTAGAGTGCACATCTTGGTTTTCAACGATGCGGATCGCGTACGGAGTATATTTTTCGTACAATTTTTTCGCCGTGTTTTACCAGGTGCGACACTTTGATTTTATCTGCTGATGATGACAACTTGGTTGTCGAAATACGTATACAGAATTTACAAATAGTTAATTGTGGAAAGGGGTTATATATTAACCTTATTGATCATTTTGGAAATAATTGATAGAAGTCCATTCGAAATGTTGATTGGGGTGTTTCCATCGTTTGTGGAATTTTGTTATTCCGACGTTTCGGTTGTTACTATTTTGCTGTCGTCTTCAGTGTACTCCTGACGAAGACTGTTCCTTCCCAAATTCAATAATTCTCTAATTCATCTGGCTGTACATATGTGCAGTTGCTACCACAATAGTTTACGATCTAAATCACAAGCTTTGATCTATATTTCTAGGTCGAGCCATAACGATATCAAACTAGATAGAGAGCTCTTGAAAAGCATGTTTTATTGAAAAAAAAAACGAACGCTGGTGTGAGTAGTGTGTAATACGAGTTTGTTTACATTTTCGATTTAATATCAAAAAATTTCAATACTTCTGCATTCTCTTTCTCGTATTTTATTCAAGGCATAAATATGTTGAAATAAAGTGTCGTGTTGTTTCCAAATTTTTACTTTCAGACGTGCAAAGTTTTTAATTCTTCGTGCTGGCGAAGACTTTACTTGTGTCAAATCATACGAAAACAAGAAAACGAAACAAATTTCTATCGTCTTGTAAGCGTGCTAGTATCCGATCACACTTCAAAAACATAATGGTCATTCTAATCTTCCTAATTGAGGTTGATTAGTATTCTCTTTACTTTCTCAAAAGTTTTCAAAAAGATCGTTGAAAATCAGCTAATTTTTTATCTTAATAAGCATAGAATTGTTTAATTTTATTGATTGTATAATAGCAGTACTAAATAAAACTGTAGATATAATTTTTAAAATCGATATTGGAAATCTTTCGGGCATCATCCAAGATCTGTATTGTTATAATTGGGAAAATATTTGGAGATTTAATAGACCATGACAAAATATTGGCAAAAGTTTCTTTGAAAAAATCCAGGACAAGCCTTGACACATAGAAACGCGCATTGTCCTGTGGAATAATAGAATCCTGCAGCCCTGAATATAAACGTTGTGGCTATTCTCATGAGTGCAAATTGAAGTCGGCAACTACTAGCATTTCCACATCTAACAATCTGACAGCTGTTATGCATCTTCACTTGATATTCCATTATGGCGTTTCTCAACACCAGTTTATACGTTATATTCGATGTTCAGCCATGAGTAATAAAGAACAACTTTATTATTAACGAGATATTGATTTAATACGTGTTTCACCAATTGATGGCTCATTAGTTAACCTCGACCTCTTAGTATCGAGAAGATATGGCAGTGAAAGGATAGTATACTTTCATCTCTCGATTAGAAGTGAAACTATTCAAACGAATGAAAGCGCAGTGGACAAATTTTTCACGTAAATTTAATAGTTAAGTTATTACTATATGTAAAAAACTAAGTGCTAAAAGATGGCAGATGTCTAATAGTTGAATAAAGAACATCTCTATTGCCGACGAGATCTTTGTTAAGATGTGTTTTGCCTACTGAATGACTCATCAGTCAATATCGAACCTCGTCTATAAATTATTCTTTTCACGCGATATTACGTATCGTATAATGATTTAGAACTTTTTATGTACAGTAACACAGCTATTCATTTTGCGAAAGTTTACCCATTGCATTTTTCTTCGTTTAGACAGTTTTATTTCTGCTCAAAAGATGGAAATATAGTCTCTTTTCACTAAATATAGTAGTAAGATAAAATTCGGGTAGATTTAAATCCAAATGATTTTATTCGAAAAGATATTGGAAGGTTTTCGTCAGAGTTGTTCTTCTATTTATTTTGCCACGGTCCTAACACTTCTAAAACCGTGTTCTATAACTTTTCGATCTCTTTTCAATTCCCACAAGTGACATAAATTTCTGTATCGTTTGCTGCCGAAGCCTACCTTAACACTAATTGTTTTTCAATTTACGAAATGACAAGGCAAAATATATTCTTCAAATCGTCATTATCTAACTAGAATTCGAAAACAGGATATCTCCGATATTATAATTTGCCCACTCTAAATTCGAGTGAAAGAAGAAGTTTGAAATTTTTGCATAGAGTATAAGAGATCACCTAAGAATTCTAATAAACTCTTTAATGTATTGCAGAAAGAATTGATTAAACATTTCTCAGAATGTTGCTAATATATCAAATGTAAAATAACACAGGCCAACCATGGAAAAACTTTTTTTATAAATTTGGCTATCCAATCCGCATCGTTTGCTGCCGAAGCCTACCTTAACACTAATTGTTTTTCAATTTACGAAATGACAAGGCAAAATATATTCTTCAAATTGTCATTATCCAACCAGAATTCCAGGATATCTCCGATAAATTTGCCCACTCTAAATTCGAGTGAAAGAAGAAGTTTGAAATTTTTGCATAGAGTATAAGAGATCACCTAAGAATTCTAATAAACTCTTTAATGTATTGCAGAAGGAATTGATTAAACATTTCTCAGAATGTTGCTAATATATCAAATGTAAAATAACACAGACTAACCATAAAAAAACTTTTTTTTATAAATTTGGCTCCCCTTTATGTTTTTTGACGTGCTGAATCCGAAAATTAACTTTAAAATACCACAAGACGTAAAGTTTCCTCGCATGTTTACGTTATTTATGCATTGCAAGCGTATAATAATACCTTTGTCTCTACACCTATTTAGTAGAAAATGCTCGAAGTGCAGTTTTCAGTATCTGTGTGGCTAATACAAGGAAAATTACGAAGCATATACTTTCTAATCTGCAGGTGTATTTTTTACACTCGCATTTAAATATTTTCCCTGACAATCTTGGATTTGTAAGTGAGGAACAAGGGAAGCGTTTCCACCAAGATACATATAAGCGAGATGAAGAAACGGTATCAGGGTCGTTGGAATGTCAACATGTTGGGAGATTACTGTTGGACCTTTCTACGAGCAACTCCAGAAGCATCTTATAAAAGGAAAAGCTACAGTCGAACTTTTATCATAAAGAGATTGAGGAAATACAAAACTTTAGATTAATAAGTAAAAAAACTGTTCACATTCAAACTTGCACTACCATTGTAATAATAAAATGTTAAATTCTTCAATTACACTCTGATAATAAATTACGTACCTTTAAATCTTAACTATATATTTTAATAATATCATACCTAACAAAAGATAAAGATTGCGAAAAATTGGTACGTGGTAGAAAAAAGCTTATAGAAAATTTGGATTCAGCACACCAAAATACATAAGAAACAGGTTGAACTTTGAAAAAAGTAAAAAAAAATATTTATTGGTTGGCCTGTGTAATTAGCATGGTTACATATTCTTTTCTATTTTCTATATAATTTCTCAAAATTCAATCAAATCATTTCCATAGTGTTTCCTTTAGAAGTAATTCCGAAACAAAATTGATACTTTAAGAAATTGCTTTGGTTAGGTGTGATATAAACCGTATGTACTTTTCACATTACTACATAAACGCGTAAGACAGGTAACAAGCCAAACTATATATATGCCATTTTAACAATAGAACAGTGATATCAAGGACATACTTATAGGCGATAGTGAAAGATATGTTAGCACCTTTCTTCCTGAGATGGAGCAGATGTGTTTAGATCTATAGCCTACATAAACATCTAAAAATAAGATATTCGTGGGGGTAAAAGTCTTTTGCCGTTTATTTCAGGTAAAGAAACTTCCGGATTTACTCGTAAATGGAAAACGACAGATTTCTAAAAATACTAAATGTATTCGGTCGTTTTTCTCTTCTCGGTGTGTGTGTCTATCTTCCAGAATATGTACATATATATAATGTTTTGATTGAGTTGATAAGAAACATGTTATGTGCGATAGATAGCACCACGTTGGATTGCACCAAATTTTATTACGAGCGAAATAAAAAAAATATTATGGTATGGTAGATAGTACCAAGTTGGACTGCGCCAAAAATTGTTATGAGTAAAATTTTAAATAAATTATAATAATTTAAATTGAAATTGATACTTTCATTCAAATAGATATATCCTTTACTTAATCCTTTATTTCTCTCTTGTCTCAGGGAATGGGCATTCGTGTCAGTTCTTGTGGTTGGATTAAGGTGCTGTATTTAAAAGAATGAACTAGTTGCCCTTAATAAAATTATATAATATATTATACAGTTTTAAAGTTTTGCAATGTGACGCAACAATGAATCGTAGGAAGCTGCTTGTTGCTGCATGTTGAGACATGTTCATACGTGCACAGTAGCCGCCGCGCCATGTCGATGGGCTGAGTTATTCATTAGCAGTGAGAGTGTAAAGTGCTTGTGATGTCATCGTGGTTACGAAACGAGATAAGGGCAGTTTTGCGTTATAATTTCGTGCGTGATATAAACATAGACCAGTGCTTCGCAGAAATGACTCTTGCACTAGGTGATGTTTGTCCACATCGCACAACGATATTCAGGTGATATAGAGAATTCCATAGGGGAAATCTAACTGTGAAGGATGCTAAGGTCGAGAAGGCCACGAACGTCAGTTACGAAGGAAAACGTTACTACTGTGAGGAGAATGCTTGGCGAGGACAGGCGAGTGACCTACCAACAGATAGAGGGTACTTCAGACCTAAATGCAACAGCAATGCGTTCGATTCTGCATGATCATTTGCACGTGAAGAAACTTTGTTCTCTCTGGATGCCACATCGACTGACTGAATAGCAGATGAGACGACGTGTGACTTGGTGCCGGGAGATGCTAAAAATGTTTAATAAGGGATAATCTCGGTATGTGAACAACATCGTAACAGGTGACGAGAGTTGGCTGTACTATTACGATGTGCCGACCAAAGCTCAAAACAAAGTTTGGGTCTTTGATAATGAGGACATACGCGTAGTTGTTAGAAAATTCCGATCTGTAAAGAAGAAGATGATGTATTTTTCAAATCGAGTGGAATTTTGAATCGCGTCGTTTTGGACACACAGAAGACAATCACAACTAAGTGGTATACTGAACAGTGCCTGCCTAAAGTCATTAGATCTATGAAAAACCTGCGGCCAGTCCAGATCTTGCTCCCTGCGACGTTGCACTGTTGCCGCATGTGAAAATGAAGCCAAGAGAGAGACGGTTTTCCAGTGATGAGGAACTTCTGCGGGCTTGGAACAACGAGTATGCTTTACTCCCTAGTGAATCTTGGCAGAACTGGTTTAAAGATTGGTTTCGGAGGATGGAGAGGTGTATTGAGTGTAGTAAAGATTACTTTGAAAAAATTAAATAAACAAAGCTGTATTGCAAACCTTTCCTAGTACCCTTTGTAAATACTTGTTTTACAAAATTAATTTCTGACACCCTGATAGTTGGGTTGTGAAATGTGTGGGCTATAAAAATTCGAAACATCAAAGCCTTACTCAGGACATTTTCGAGCGTTAAAAAATTAGGAAAGACAGAAAAGTTAGACGAATTATTAGCTATAGTAACCAATTAGGCAAGGAAGAGTCTTTATCAGTACCACCCTGAAAACGACAGGAGAGTAATTGCCGAAACGTAATATACATTCCACAAACGACAGTAAACAACAACACGAATTATCAATTGGGTCGTTTTTCGTGAAAATTTGTTATTATATAATAAATACAGTAAAACCGACTTCGCGATGATAGAAATAGATAGTAAATATGATACTTAACGTCAGCGATATTGTCACTTTAGAGTATCATACAGGTACATATGTACGTAACCGACTTATCCCATTTAAAAATTATGGCTATCGCGAGGTCTTACTTAATCTATTTTTTCTTAATTTTTTAATCTATTCAGTTAGATTAATCGTCATGTTCTTTGTTTTGTCTGTTTTGAGTTCTGCCCATCAGCGTTTTAGTTCTTCCCGTTACTTTTCTCTCCTTATATGTTGACTTTTAGTACATTATATTCTATCCCGCTTCCTCCAGATCCCTTCCATATCTTTCTAGATCTTTCTCTGGCACTAGATCATATAAGATCGACTGTGTCTAAGACTGCGTAAGTCCTAAACAAAATAATTTAAAATGATTTCACGGATGATAAACTGATTATAAAAATTAGAACCGGCAAATTAGTTTTTAATGAGTTTTTAAGTACTTGCATAGGGTTAGATGCTCTTTAATTTGTGAAACTTATTGAGCTTCTTTGACCAGGAAAGCATCACGAAGGTAAGTTTTAATTGGCATGGTGTTTAATTGAACTAATCGAAAAAAGATAAATAAAGTATTCTGTATACGTATTTCGACAACTAAGTTGTCATCATCAGAAGATAATTAATCACAGTGTCGCATCTGAATCCGTCCTAAAAACCATTTGCTTTTTAGCGGGAAAAATTCTAACTCTTATAATCGCCTTCTTGAATTTATTTTAAATTCCAGGACTATAGTAAAATAAAATGAAGAAGAAGAAAGTTCCCTTTTCAGAATATTTCCTAAAATGTAGCAATTATATCGATGAAAATAAAATTAGGTCATGATATAGTATCGTTATATTTATATATCATTTAGCTATTGATATTAAAGCAATAAATTTTATAAACAAATAATACGTGAAGTTATTTTTTTATATAGGTTTTTGTAGAAGACGGTCAAATACTTCTGAACAACAGTGTACATTTTTAATTACAAATTTTCTATTAAAATTGAAAACAAATTACTCCTCTTATTGAATATGTGAAGTAAACCTCTTAAGCTACAGCGTCAACCGAATAATTGCTGTACACTAAAACATTCGATAATTTGTACATCTGTACATATGTCGGGTGACCATCTCGCAAATACAAGAATAGAGAAATCACATTAACTGCACGCATCAATTATTACACCAGTATGTATGTACCTGGCGTTGCATCTGGATCGTTGACGACGTCCAATTGGCGAGTGGGGACGTGGGGAGTACGCGAAATGCAACCGATGACCAATAGGAAGCCGTACAGGATGCACTTGCACTCATTACCGATGCAAAATGACAGCAATTGTACATTGTACGTGTTTATCCATAATAAAGGAATAGAAAGAGTGGATGCTCATTAAAATCTAGCCATTAACAAGAGAGTGCATGGAAGGGGAAAAATAGCAACCATTAGTACACATGCGATTAGTTTTCTGTTAGACGAGTATTTTACTTAAATACGAGTATGTTATAATATATGTTTCTATGGGAAACCACTGTAAGGTAGATATACATTATGTATAAGTTGGTATGATAGTATATGTACATATAAGACATATGTATTATGAATCGCGTATAAAATTAGTGTCGTATACAAATATAGAAATAAATATTTGCATTTAACGACCTTTTTAATATACCAAATCTACATCACAAAACTGCGTTTTATACTTAAATACTGAAATAAAAAAATGTCTAAAAATTAATCATTCTAAAAGCTTTCGTTATTAATAATAAATAAAGCTGCAGAAACGAGTGCTTTCGCAGTAGCGTACGGCTCAGTTACTATCAATATTAAGAATAATAAATGTAATTACTATTTTATTTTTTTGTGTTGATGTAGAGTGACACAAAAATTAGTTGTAGTACTGTGTCATTAGTAGTATGCCTTCCAGTGCTGACTCGGTCATACTCCTACGGCGAGATGAAAATATGTTGGTGTATTTGGAAAAGAAGCATTCTGCGTCTAATCATGTGATGTTCGCGAATATAAGGACGTTCGCATTATATTCACGCTCTTGGTTTTCAATTAAATTCTTGTCTGTAAGCACTATAGTTTGAAAATCGTGATTCTTATTTATAATAACACACAATTTATCGGTTGTTAATCTTCCTATACTATCTGTTAGATTTCCTAACGAGGCTTCGAGGTAAGTTACCATGTTTAGCGCTTCATGTAATGACACAATTTGGAAATAGTATCTAAAAGAATTGAATTATTTTCGGAAATTTGCTCTATTTGAGTATGGATTTCGGTATCTGAAACCAGCTGCTGACTTGACTGAAATTGCTTGAGCATCTTGCGGATTTAAATTTAAAATACAAGGTTTAATAATGTGTAAAAATTTTTCATAATATAAAACAGCTTTAAGCGACGTTCTCCATCTTGTCAATATCGGCTGTGGTGACTGAAGGCTGTCCGGACTAGCCTGTTTCAACTTCCGAATGCATTTCGGAGATTTAATGAAAACCTTTCTAGTAGAAACTATAAATTGATCTAATTTTGGATAACTGTTTTTAATAAATTCAGCTACAAGATGACATGCATGGGGCAAACAGGTTACATGAAGCAATTGAGGAAAAGATTGTTTTAGTAACTTTCCAGCTTTAACCATATTCGAACCCCCATCTGTAACCAACATTACAAGTTGGTTTGTCAATATATTGAACTTCCCAGAGGTGTTGTTTGATATTCTACTACGTAAAAGAAAAGCCAAGGGAATATCACCGTTTTTAAAGTGCGCACTAACACATTTAAAATACTATTTTTTCTTGCATCCGTTGTTTCATCTACCGTCAACAGTATTTTTTGATGTTTTAACTGCTTTTATTTAATCCATAATCGTGTTTTTCACCTGAGGAAAATTATACTGTAATTGACTTCTTGTTGGCAATCTCCATTCCGGAACGTATTTCCCCAAAAAGTTTCGAAATTCTTCATTGTCTACAATATTTTGTGGAATGTTGCACACACTTAACATAAAAATAAAGTCATATAGAAATTTATAATATGGTACATCTCGTTACGCATGTAATACGTGTTGTTTGCTATTAACATGTCTCTTACACGCAAAAATACTGTACAATAAAATATCGATATTGTAGACAATACATTTAGTAATAGTGCCACTGTATTCTAATGTGGAAAATCAGTTAAGAAATCTATTAACTAACACCCGTCGAACATAACAAAGAACGTCGTCGATTCGCCATCATCAATCTAATTCGGCATTCTTACACATACCATACGCATATGAATCTTGACTTCGGGCATATCCGACCGCTTTCGAAATATATCATCGCCGCTAATGAGTGCGCACTCGTTTCTGCAGGCTCAATAATAACATATGCATATATCACAATAATTTTTATGTATTCTGTCAAAAAATAATAAAATGAATAGACGCAAAGCGCAAAATAAAAAGAAAATTATATGGCAGCTGGAAAGTAAATCAAATAAACAAAAACTATTTTACATATTTACTTAATAATTACAAAGGACTAGTCGAAGCACTTGAAAAAATGCAACACTCTTCGCTGTTATTAGTGGAGTCAATGCTGATAGTGGACACCGCAAACACTGTTACATACATTTAGCGATGCAAGAAGTATTAGTGTTATTAAATTGTAATGAAGGTTGTAGTTGATTAAATTATTCGAGAAATGTAAATAAAACCTCCTCTTCTGTTTTTGAGTTCTTGGAAAAGAAAAAAGAAAAATATGATTGTTGAAATTAAAAAAAAGGTTTGGAAGTATAAGCGAGGTGTGTACTTTAAGATAAGTGGTTAGTCTTAAGACTAGAATATATTTTAAAATATATGAAACGAATCTACGGTGTGTTTGGCCTTTGCCGATTAAAGTATGGTACGGACATGTTTCTGTGCGAGTTTTACCGCGAATCCAGGTGCGACACTGTGATTAATTGTCTGCTGATGATGACAACTTAGTTGTCGACATGCATATAGGGAATACGAATATTAATGTGGAAAGGGGTTTTATTTTTTTTCGATTAATTAGTGTTATTGCTAAAGTACGATAGATAGTGTGTTAACGAATGATTCAGACACTAAATATTAAGTGGACTCGAATTCTGAGAATTGACTTGATATATGCAGATAAGGTATCGCTTTTATTTACCTCATTATCTATTCATAAATAATTTTAATAGTGATTTTAGTTTATCCTTGGTTACTGATGCGCGCAGCTATGATAGATTAGATAGATGTAAAACTACCACACAAATATTGTAATGTAAAAAATAAAAAGTTGTTCTACTCAAAGTAGTTTTTATAGAGCGAAATTTAAATTCGAATTATTTTATTATACTGTAATTGTTAATTTACAAGCTTTGAAATAATACACGTATGTAAAAATATATCTTTATTTACGTATTGTTTTTAATTAACAATAAAAATGTAATGCTAAAATATGTCTTAATTTTGCAATTTTTGTAAAAGAATATGCCACATGTTTTAATGACTATAAAAAGTTTTCTTTGCTATATATTAAGGGCTGATTCATTTGGAGGTATTGTTGTTAAAGATTTAAAAAAATAAAAAGTTCAATTTTATTGGGTCTTCTTTATTATCATACAAAAGATTCATTTTTGACATTTATTTTCTTCAAACTTTGGCCGTAACTGCGCCTACTATGGTATTTTCTATGCATTCTAAACGAGTTACTGTTTGGTGTGCATTATGGTCAGGTGGTGTAATTGGACCTTACTCTTTTGAAAATGCTGCTGGTGAAGCTGTAACTGTCAATGTTGATCGATATCGTCGGATAATAACCGAATTTTTGTGACCTGAATTAATGAATATCGATCTAGAGGATATGTGGTTTCAAGAGGATGGCGCTAGAACTCACTTTGCACACGAATCAATTGATTTATTGAGAGCGAAATTTCTTGGACGTGTAATCTCAAGAAACGGTGATGTTTATTGGCCACCAAGATCACGTGATTTGACACTGTTAGACTATTTTCTTTGGGGTTATGTGAAAAGCCCGGTTTATAAAAACAACCCAGAATCAATTCCTGCTTTGAAAGATGAAATTATTCGTGTCATTGGTGAGATAGAGCCTCAATTATGTAAGTTTCATTTCTTTTCTTAAAACTCTGTATGACGACTTTAGTACATTGTTACTCAAAAAAAAAAGTGGACCTCCTTAATGACTTTATATTATATGGTCTTTTATTGTTTTGTACGGCTTCTATCCGTTTCCTGTCTATTTTAAATCCTTGTTTATCTACTATAAATAAATTAACATTTTACGTACAAAAAGAAATATGTTTTAGCAATATTTGTTTAAAGGTCTATGTATCCTTTGTTGTACAAGTAAGTACTTAGAATTAAATATAATAATGCTTAAAATATTTATTCAACATATGTATATAAAACTACTCAGGTCTATTCGAATATACAATATGTATATATATATATATATATATATATATATATATATATATTAAGGGCTACAGGTTGTTTAAAATGAGCTTGTACAAAGTCCATAGAACATCTTACCGAAACATTTGTACAAAATTCTGTTTAAAAATTTATACTTTTACTAGATTATTATCTTTCGACTTTGTACAAGCTCATTCTAAACAACTTGTAGGGCATTAAAATGCATATCAACCACTCGGTCTATTATACTCCATAGATGGGCGATAAATCCAGCAGCTGCGCAAGCTAATTGAGAATATCGATGTTGGCCTCTTGCAAGATTTGTTATGTAAAAACTAAAATATGAGGACGGACACTATCTTGCTGGAATATGTCATTATTTAGCCTTTAAATATGCGATAAAGCAAATAGTTCCAGAACTTCATAAGTATACCCTTAAGCACTTAAATGACCTCGAAGGAGTACTACTTCCTATGCTAAGTTCGTTTCAAACCATCAATCCTCTAGTAGGAGCAGTTTCACGTTCTACGGAAAAATACAAAAACTGCCTTTTTCGTCTTCGACATCGGACTCATTTGGCCTATAAACAGAAACTGGATTCGTCTGAAAAAACAGTATTACTCCACTTTTCATTCTTGTCTGTCTGTACATTAAACATTCAAATCTAAGAGCACGATATCCACCAGTTTGAGTGAAAAATTAAGCCAAATGAACAAATACGGTGGTGCATGAAACGCCATTGCTTATCTCTACCAAAAAAACATTTTCTACAGACCTCGAGATACTATGCCGATTTCTAAGGACAAACAATGTTAGTCTCCTATCTTCTTGTTGTGTGATTCTTCAAGAACGTCCAGAGAGACACAGAGCCTTCTATGATGTTAACTATCTTTTTGAGATCGATCTCTCCAGCAGCTGCTAACAGCTCGCCTAACGATTTCACGAAATGCAGTATCCACTCATGCAGTCCAACGATATGACCCTTTTCAAAATTACTTAGCTGGCGAAAATTTGATTATCTTCGATCTTTTGACATTTTAGCACAGTAATTCACAACTATACTGATGTTATATAAACTGATCCAAAATAGAAAACACAAAAACGAATTTTTACATTAGTTTGGTAAAAACCAACAAAGGTTTCTTGATACTTTTTTAACATTTATTGTCAACACAGTAAAACCTTTTACAAAATTTGTGTTAAAAATATATACTTTTTCTGATTCATTTGTTTTTGTCAAATAATATATTTTTGCCACGTATTGTATATGAAACAATAATATGTATTTCTGTTAGCCTAATATATTGAAATAGAAGTATAGTGTATTAGTTTTATACTTTCATTATTACTGTTTAAAAAATTACTAACAGGACTATACACTATTATTACGCGAACAATTCAAACAGCCCTGTATATAGATTCATACATGCGTGATCGTAAATGAACTTATTTCATCGTACCGTGGCGTGCTGCAAGTTGGTAAGTGTAAATAAGCATGCTTATGTGTCATGTACGTAATGTGAATCAGGGGAGAATTTGAACCGGTTCTTTAGCTTGTATGTAATAATATTACATCAAATTTGCAATGGCGGTCCGACTGTAGTAAACAATATTCACAAAGTATACGACGAGAAAAATTATGCGGAAAATTATATACTGTTTTAGATAAGGAAAAAATGGACCGAACTTCCGCAGAACGAAAAGAGAAAATTATGCAATAAACACATTAACATTTAACAAGGAATAATTTCATTTTTATTATATAGAGGTACATATGTATGATGTGTGTGTATATATTAACATATTCACAATACAGTTTTGGTGTAAGAATCGCGTTATGTAGATGGAAGGAAGTTTTGCGAATTTGTAAACGCTTGAGGTTAATTCAAATTTCTGTTTTAATACAATTAATATTTATGTCGTATTTCGTACTTTGTTACTAAAATTATGAGTGTAAATATAACAATTTTTCTTTAGTTTTCTTTAGAAAATGTAAAAATGATTTACATAATAAATTCAGGCTCCTAAGCTACTGGAAATTTTATTAAATTATGTTCATTACATTATAATTAAGATTCGCAACCACGGTTCCTGATCACAGACGTCCGACAGGAAAAAGAAGAAGTAAGAATTTATAAGTTATAATTTATTAATATATTGGCGCGTTGTTACCTAAAAAGAGTCATTAAATGCATTCGTTGCAGCACGATGAAACTCAACAATATGACAAGCTATCCCTTATAAATACGCGTTAGATTTATACACAGCTGACTCAGAGAAAACGGACCACGAATTCATGAGACTGAGTTATAAGAGTTAGAAGATAATGATCAAAAGAGTTATATAGGAAGTATCATTTTTGATTATTTTCAATCAATAACAATTTTTATATATAACATATATACGAGGGATGTTTCTAAAGTTCTGGTAATTACATATAATTTTTATAATTTTGTTAATTTTCGTCAATATTACAATGTCGTTTTTCAACATAATCTCCTTTTAACTGAATACATTTATACCAACGATAAACTAATTTTTTTAAGCCGTCCTCAAAGAAGTTTTTCGGTATCTTGTCGATCCACCTATTTATGGCACGTTTTACGTCAGTTAAACTTTCAAATCGGACACCCCGTAAGGGTTTTTCAAATCTGGGAACAGATGGTAATCACCGAGTGCAAGATCCGAGGAATAAGGTGGGTGCGGCAGCAATTCCCATCGTAAATCGTTCAAAATATCTTTCGTTTCTCTTGCAGTGTGTGGTCTTGCATTATCTTGTTGCAATAACGGTCGCTTATGCAACTTTCCAGGCCGTTTTTTGACTAGTGCCTGTCGCAGTAGTCCGGATAATAAATTTGAATAATATTCTGCATTAATTGTAGTACCTCTCGGCAGATAATCTATGAAAATAATCCCTTCGTAATCCCAGAATGCAGTAAGCATTACCTTTCCAACAGACAGAACTGCACGCGCCTTAAGTGGAGGCCCTTCTTCAGGTTTGCGCCATTCTTTGGATTGACTTTTCGTCTCAGGATTGAAATAAGGAATCCACGTTTTGTCAGTGTTTATTATTCGTTACCAAAATTCATCACCGTAACGGGCTAACAGCTCTTGAAGTTGACAAGTATCGGACCTAGTGAGTTTCTGTTCTGGTCCCAACAGCCTTGACACCCAGCGCGCCGAAACCTTGCTAACGCCCAAACAATCATGCAAGATGTCATGAACTTGTCGTGTACCTATCCCTAGGTGTACACTAATTTGACGAATAGTCATTCGCCTGTCGTCTTTCAGTAGGTTTTCGACGACAGTAATGTTTCTTTCATTTACCGACGTGCTTGGCCGCTCACTGCGTGGATCGTCTTCTAGTGATGTCCTACCGGCTTTAAAACGATCGATACACCGATAAATAGTACTTTTGGATTCTGCAGATTCACCAAATACTCCTTGCAGACGACTAATAATTTCTGACGTTTTCACATCTTCTTTCCATAAAAAGAAAATTATCGCTCTTTGAGATTTTGCCGGGTGTTCCATGGTTACAAAAACAGTGCTGCTAAAACGCGTCTACATCAGTCGAATACCTGAATCACACTGAACAATCTTGCACTAGATAGTTGCATAAACATGTCAAGACTTGTCCGGCATCAATGACATTGCGTATAAGTTCTGCGTTATTTAATTATAGCACCAATTCCTAGAATATTGGAAACACCCCTCGTAATTAAAAAAACTAATTTCGTGATACAATTTAATTTATAACAATAATGTATATACGAGGGTAGCCGTTCATATTTCGGGAATAACAAACAAACAACAATTTTATTTATTATTGTGGAAAGGGGTTTTATTTACAGTTAATGATCAATTCAATCGACCACCGTCCCTATTAAAATTTATCTTCTAAGAGATTAGTTGTCAAAAATTATAAAGAAACTGATACCAATCATAACTATTAAATCTAACAATTCATATTACTAGCACCTGTATTGTCGTGCAACATTTTATAGTCGTCCGATATAAATAAATAAGTGTACAAGATACAGCGACATCATCCTTCCAATGGATATAAAAGTACATTAATATTATATATTATCCATATACGTATATATACTAATATACTGTAAATCGTAGTAGCAATCGAAGTGTGACAGTTACAACGATATATCGTCAATGCAAAATCCGAGATCCATTTAGGACTACTACCTAAAGTCAGTCACAAAGGTGTCCGTACATCCCATGAATGTTGAATATCATCAAATATGAATATCCGGAATGTCACAAAAATTTTCGTACACTTCATTTTTATAAGACATTCCTCACTATTACAAACCATAAATTTAGAATAAATTCGGTAAATCCTCTTCATACCATTACACATTTGCGGAAAATAAACATTTGTTGCTTTTAGAATAACTAATTGCAAAAGGTTGTAGTATGCGCTAGTTAACAACATTACACAAAGGAAAAAAACCTTTAAGCCAAATAGCCAACTTTTTAAATATTACATGTGAGTTTTGAAAATATTCAGAATTTTTGAAATTGCAACAAGAAATAGGTACCCGAGGATTGTAAATGAACGTAATTAGCAAGCTGTTACAAGTGCAATGAGTTAAAATTCGTCGATGAATGCACTGAGAATAGTCGTACAGATGGAAATTAATACTAGAAAAAGTACATTAAGAAAACAAAGAGAATTTGAAGAAAAATCGGATATATCGGAAGAGAACCACGTAAAAAACCTCTCATTAGCCACGTTAGTACTTACCTATATGCTCTATGGTTTACAATATAATAAGTAACTAATGGATGTTTTTTAAGCTGCATGAGAACTACCGATATCGATAACTATGGTTTGACAGCTGATAATGTCAAACCGTGTTGATATTTCTGTTCAGTGTGGTTTGGCAAGTCATCATGAATCGTTTAACACCAGAACAGCGCTTCCAAATTGTGGAAATATACTTTGAAAAAAATAAATCTGTTTGCGAAGTTCATAGAGCACTTCGTCCATTTTACGGTCAACATAATTGGTCTACTGAGCAAGCAATTCGTGCAGTTATTGATCGTTTTCGCACTAATTTTACTCTTCTCGATTCATAGCCATCAACAAGACAAAGAAATGTGCAAACCGAAGAGAATACTGCTGCTGTAGCGCGAAGTATTGTAGAAGACGCCGAAATGTCGATTCGTTGTCGTTCTCAACTTGTTGGCCTTTGTCCTTCGACTACGTGAAAACTTTTACGTAAGGATCGTGCCTATAAAATACAGCTCGTGCAAGAATTGAAGCCAAACGACCATCGTTTACGTCACATTTTTGCTGATTGGGCTGACCAAAGATGAGTAATTTTATCAAAGAATTTTGTTTAGTGATGAAGCTCATTTCTGGTTAAATGGCTACGTCAATAAGCAAAATTGCTTTATTGTTCAATAATGACTCCTTTTGCCGTTATTTCACCATTACATCCATTAAAATTGACTGTTTGGTGCGGTTTACACGCTGGGCATCATCGGTCTTTCGAAATGAGGAAGGAGTTGCCGTTACGGTGAATGGCGAGCGCTATCGAGCCATAACTTTTTTGTTTCCAAAAATTAATCAGCTGAACATCGACGACATTTGGTTCCGACAAGACGGCTCAACTTGCCATACAGCGCGCTTAACAATCGATTTATTGCAAAATCAATTTGGCGACAACTTTATTTCCAGAAGTGGTCCTGTTCACTAGCCCCCTCGTTCGTGCGATGAACGCGCGCGGTGTGAATACTGGCATTATCTTTGGAAAATAAATGGCTACCTGCCATAACGTTGGAAAATTTGTCTTTCACCTGTTGCAAAACTGGACGTACTTTTGAAGTATTGTCTGCCCTTCACATTCTAAATCAACACCATTATAGAAACGCTCATACGGCAAGATTTATTGAAAAAGTCGTTCAAAATCATTGGATCTTTATCAAATGTGGAAATATAAGAAACCCATCCGCGGCGGACAAATTAAATTCATTCTCGTCACTGAAAATAAAGTTTGCCATTCTTTTATCTACCAGATTATAACTCGAAAAAAATTTGCATTCCAACTGAATATTTTTGTCTTAAATTAGGCATTTTAATTTTCAAACGTTTTAAAAACACGCTATATTAACGACGCTCAATGAAAAGTTCTTACGTGACACTTTTCCGCTCTTCGACCATTTTCTTGCCGTTAATCAAATTCTATCTGTACAAATATGTTCATTGCACTTATCCATAAATTTTAACGGATTGCAATTATAACAGTGCTTTAGTCACGTTTTCCATTATTTGGACACTATTTCTCGGTATAAAATTGTTCACACACGGTCTTTCGATAAATTTGGCTTTTAGCCAAAGAGGAATTTTTCATTATGGAACGTAATTTTTCCAACTTGCTCCATATTAAGCACTGTACTATTTTAACTCTCTTTGCAAATAGCATAAAATGAATATTTTTCACAAGTACGTGATATTTTGAAGAGGAATTACCTCATCCGTAGCTTACTATTAAATTTATGTCTTAAAACAGAAAAATATCGTATTAAAATAAAGTGTACGAAAACTTTTGTGATGTTTGATGTTAGAATACAGAGAAAATTCTTTTGTACTGTCTGCACACCAGGAATGCATAATTACTTTACGCAACTATTGTTAAAGAAAAAAACATTTCGTATTTAAAAGCTTTACAATATGATCACAATCATTGATTGTACATAAAATAACTACAACGTTGTTATGAAAATAATCTAATGCAGAATTATTACATAACACATTGGATCAATAAGTCCCGAAATGTCAATGAAAACAACATTTTTTTTGCAAATTTTTTTTTTATTCGTGAAAACTTTTACGTAAGGATCGTGCCTATAAAATACAGCTCGTGCAAGAATTGAAGCCAAACGACCATCGTTTACGTCACATTTTTGCTGATTGGGCTGACCAAAGATGAGTAATTTTATCAAAGAATTTTGTTTAGTGATGAAGCTCATTTCTGGTTAAATGGCTACGTCAATAAGCAAAATTGCCGTATTTGGCGCGAAGAAACTCCTCAAGCCGTTAACGAATCACCATTACATCCATTAAAATTGACTGTTTGGTGCGGTTTACACGCTGACGGCATCATCGGTCTTTCGAAATGAGGAAGGAGCTGCCGTTACGGTGAATGGCGAGCGCTATCGAGTCATGCTGACTGAATCTTTGCTTCCAAAAATTAATCAGCTGAACATCGACGACATTTGGTTCCGACAAGACGGCTCAACTTGCCATATAGCGCGCTTAACAATCGATTTATTGCAAAATCAATTTGGTGACAACTTTATTTCCAGAAGTGGTCCTGTTCACTAGCCCCCTCGTTCGTGCGATGTAACGCCTCTGGATTATCTTTTGTGGGGCTATGTTAAGTCATTGGTTTATGCCGACAAACCGGCAACTCTTGAAGTATTGGAAGCCAACATTAAAGCCACCATTGACGCCATACGGCAAGATTTATTGAAAAAGTAGTCAAAAATTGGACTGATCAAATGGACCATGTAACTCGCCGCGGCGGACATATGCCGAAAATCATATTTTAAAAATAAATGCCATGAAATTATCTACCAGACTATAATTAAAAAAAATTTCATTCCAACAATATTTTTGTCTTGTATTATCATTTTAAGTTCTCAAGCTCTTAAAAAAACACGCTATATTAACGACGCTCAATGAAAAGTCTTACGTGACACTTTTCCGCTCTGACCAGTTTTCCTTTCCAGTATCAAATTCTATCTGTACAAAGATGTTCATTGCACTTATCCATAAATTTTAACTCATTGCAATTATAACAGTGCTCTAGTCACGTTCATTGAGATTATTTGGACGACTATTTCTCGTTTACAATTTCAGCAATTCACACACGCTTCTTTGATAAATTTGGCTATTTAGCCAAAGAGTTTTTTTTCATTATGGAGTATTGTTAACTCGCGCATATTATGCGTGTACTTTTACAACTCTTTTTGTAAAAGCATAAAATGTGTATTTTCCACAAGTACGTGATATTTTGAAGAGGAATTACCGAATTCGTTTTAAATTTATGTCTTAAAACAGAAAAATATCTTATAAAAATAAAGTGTACGAAAACTTTTGTGATGTTTGATGTTAGAATACAGAGAAAATTCTTTTGTATCTGTCTGCACACCAGGAATTAAATAATTACTTTACGCAACTTTGTTAAAGAAAAAAACATTTCTTTATTTAAAAGCTATTACAAAATGATCACAATCATTGTTTAAACAAGACAGAAAACGTTTCTCGATAACTCAGCTGTTTCTGGTCCGATTGACTCGTACATAAAATAACTACAACGTTGTTATGAAAATTATCTAATGCAGAATTATTACATACTTGTCATGACAATAGTTAAACGTAGAATGAATGTTGTTCCTCTTAATAACAATTCCTCTACAAGATCAAAGAACTGTTACTGTCGATTGGTATACAACCATTTGTTTGCTGCAAGTCATCGCTGAGCTTCGAAAAACTAACCCAAAACGACGAATCATCCTTCACCAAGACAAAGCAAGTTCGCGCACAGGTTTCAATACAATTTTGAACGCAATAAAACGTTACAAACAAATTGTTAGACTATCCTCCGTAGAGTCCGAACCTAAGTCCCAACGATTTCTTTACCCTTCCGAAAATCAAGAACGAACTGCGTGGTCAAAAGTTCCAATCGTTAGAAGGAGCAGTCGATGCCTTCAAAAAAACCGATTTTGACTGTACCAACAAACGTGCGGAACAACTGCTTACAAAGTTGGTTCGAGCGCATTCAAAAGTGCGTTAATCTTCTTGGAAAATACTTCGAAAAACAATGAAATCTTTAAAAGCTATCTACTGTTTTATTCCAGTTTTATATGGAGAACTTAAAAGACAACCCACGTAGTAGATTAATAGTTGTATAAAATATTTTTCTTAATATTTCTCATAGCTTCGATAATATTCACGTAATTAGGGTGGAACTGTGTTTAAGGGACTCTACTCCCCAAAAACTGACGATTGGGCACCTAAAAAAATTACAGTTGTTCGCACACTGTATCAATCTTCAAAGGCAGTTTCATTTTTTCTGGATATATTCCTTTGTAAACCATGGATGCTTGTACAAGCTACATATTTTCTATCTTAAATCATTACTGCTAATTCTTAATAGGAAGACTTAAACTCATCATAAAACTTAAAACTTGATAGTATTGTACAGCATGAAATGAAGCTCTAAATATTATATAAACAAAATTTTCTTAGATAATGCCTATAGACGTAATAGACCCAGAAACTTCTACAAACGAAAAAGTTTAATTGATTAATTTATTGAGATTCCAAATGTATTAACACGTACCCTGCTTATTCTATTTAGTTTTCATGATGGCGTACACACGAGTGACTCATAAAATATTAGAAATCCTTGGCTGGCAACTATTCTCACGTTCCAGGTCTACATTAAAAAAATTAATGAGACTGTTGCAAAACTTTCTGGTCGTTGACGTATTTCAGTATTATATAAGCCAATAAAAAGGGATATTCGATATGAAAATCAAATAAATGTGATTTCTTTTCTTTTTAATTATCGAATAAAATGATTAACATTTTTTTCTTAGGTTTGAACTAAAACTAAATTTTATTAAAACAGAATTTTTTCGATTGGTTGTAAAAACATTTGCCTGTCGTAGATAATAAAACAACGCTGAATTTGTTGCATTACTTTGAAATCGAAACGAGCTGGAAGTGGACCTGCACCCTTCTCAAAATGACAATATAAACTTAACATTTTACGACATTGTAAAAGAGATTTAGTATATATAATGAAAAACGGTATACCTTCCTGTCAATAAGTAGAAAATTTTATTGTTCTTAGAAAATTACGGGATATAATAACATGAGAAAGCTGATTTGATTTCTCATAGATTCATTATTCATTATTCATTTCTATAAAATACTTGCATAATATTTATATATTACCTTTTTTTTCTTAATCACTTTATTATCAATCAATTCTTGGTTTACTATTTTTAGACGTTTCAGCTTTCCTATTTTTTAACTTTTCATTAAGAATAATAAATAAAATATTATTTATTGGCAATGTCTGATAATGTATTTTCTACGTTATTATGTGCTACAATTTTTTATTATATTTATTGCTTCTTAATGATAAGTTAAGAAATACGATGACCGAAACTGCAAGTGCTTAAAATTATGTTTAATTTTTTTTTGTTTTCTATGTACAATAGTGCGCATAAGTAAGTGACCACTTGCGCAAAAAATTCAGCTCTCTAACATATTTAATGTCATTCTATTTTCACTCTCATAATAAAATTTTAGAAATTGTAAATGTATTGTTAAATGAAAGAGAAAGCAGTTACTGCGAAAAATTCTTAGTCAATGCTGCTTGTATAATCTAACACTTATCCGTTACCTACTTAAGGACAGTTTGTGCGCAATATGGGTTAGTATATTACTCGATATTTGCTCTTTGTTCATAATTCATTTTTCGACCAATGTCGAACACACTGTTAATTTTTGCGCAATTTCTCTGCTTCTAGTGAAGTAAATGTCATAATATTTTGGCTTAACATTGGTGAAAGATCTATCTTACCGACCCATATTTTTTTAATAGATGGTGTCACTAAGAATTACTATTTTAAAAAAGTTCGGTTTATTCTGCGACAGACTGTATATAACACACTATGCATTCAGTCAACAATAAAACATGGCGATGGGTATGTGCAAGCATGGGATGCATATATGCGCAAGGAGTTGACCCATTAATTAAAATTGTTGGAAAATTAATTTGTTTTTAAACAAAATACTCCTCTCGGTGTATTTATTGTGTATTAATCTAGTAAATTAACACTAATGAGCTACTTGTTTTCCACCTAATTTGCTACGGTTTTGAAATTAATGATTGTCATTTTGGTTCTGGCATTTATATTTGACACTGTTTTTAATAACCGTTTGTTTTTTTTATTAATAATTTCATTGTACTAGGCCAAATGATTTCACACTTTCTATTCTTCTGACTAAGCCATCGTTATCCAGGAGTTGGATGCCGATATGCTACCGGAGCCGCTATTCGTGTCTTTGGGCACACTTTTTGATAACGTTATTGACAGTTTCCACCTCCAGGTCTCTATGAAGATTATCATTCTAAATGTACCACGGTGCATTAGTAATATGTTGTAGTACTTTATTCTGGAGCCTCTGTATGATGTTTCGATTATTTTGACTGGTAGAAACCCAGAGTTGGATAACATACGTCCACACTAGTTTCAAGACTTGTTGATAAAGCAAAAGTTTATTATATACCAAAGCTATGCCAGCTGTACATGGAAGATAGTAAGATTGAAGGTGACGGTTAATGTAGTTCCATTGTATATACCATAACAATAACAAAAGAATTTTTTACAGTCTATTGTATCATCCACAAATATCCACAGGTCCTTAGTTTTCTATTCCGATTTAATTTTATTTCCAACACGTTCACGAGCAGATGGTATAAAATTTTGTAACGTTTTCTAGCTAGGTAACGTACAGGTGATTTTGATGGAGTCTGTGGTTGATTAACTTAATCACTAAGGTTGATATATAATCCCTTTCCACATTAATTTTCGTAATTCTGAATACGTATTTCGACAACTAAGTTGCTTGCGGTCAAAGGAGTACAACACGTTTCACAAGACATACAGTAAAGTTAAGTTATTAAGTGCAGATATCAATTTCTTGAATCGCTGTAAGAGTAGAAATGTTTTCCCAAAATTTATTAAAATATACAATGTGCGTCTTGGCTTTCAGCGGTACGGATCGTGTGCGGAATTAATTGTTTCGTACGGGTATTTACCCGTACCCGTTAATTATCTGCTGATGATGACAACTTAGTTGTCGAAATGCGTATACAGAATTACGAAAATTAATGTGGGAAGGGGTTATATATCAACCTGATTGATTAGGTAACGTATGTACAGTTCGTGTATTTCTAGAGTGACACAAATAATTCCTTGTTTAATAAAGTAAACGGTAGATTACACAGAGTAAGTGTTATACGTAAATCGAACAGAAAGTGTTCATTTGATCGTGCGCCAGTTTTTTTTATAATTGTGCTTCGCACTATTCACAGGTCCTTTATAGTCACTTATCCTCCAGCACATTAGAGATTTAACACAAATTACACATTTGATTTTCAAATCCGCGCTCATGACGTGCGGCGAAATATCGGTGTTTTTGGTAATGTATATATAAATAATATTGATTTATTTAATTTGTATCTGTCCAGCTATAACTCGTTGAGTAATAAAGTGTATTTTTTGTAAATGCAATGGTAGAAATAGTATAAAAACTATAGGAATTTCCACTTAATAAATTGTCAAATATACATTGGCGGTATCGCTAATACTAACACTACTAACTACCATTATTATGAAACGGATTTAACAAAAAAACGTGTTTGCTTTTAGACAACTTAAATTCAATTTAAAATTATATCCTCGTGTTACTATACAATTAATTATTTATTTATAATTATATTAAACTACGTCATCATATTCCCGAAAAAAAAAATAATATATGTATTCGGTCCATACGTGTAACGTAAACGTAATAATAATTATCTTTGTGGTAGATTTCTTTTAAAATGATTCCAGGAAATGGAATAGGTAATTACATTACGAGCCCAACATTACGTTTTAAAAATATGGCAGATTAAATATTATTAGGGAATGTATGTATGCTTTTATAATTGCTATTTAATAATTCATTTAGTATTGCATCAGTCAGCATTTAGGTTGGAAAGATAATGAATGCGAGGTAATTTTTAACGAGGTAACTTGCACGATAAATATCTTTAGGACGAGAAAACTGAAAAATATCCCTCCGTATCTTGGAAAAAATCATGTTGAAGAAATAGAGCGAAAACCTTTGAAATATTCTATTTAGTTTTTGTAAATAATATATAAAGTTATTGAATACAATTATAAACGTAATAGCTAAGTGATTAAGAAATGAAGTTAATTTTAATAATAAATTTTATTCTTTTGTCTTTAGGTGTTTTGTCAAGTATGAGATAATAAAACACTGGATTATTATTAATGACGTTTCGGAGGGGGGGAGAGGGTCAGCCTCTGAATAGTTATTTTTTTTTTTAGTTTTTCTTTTAATCTGCACGTTTTATATTTACATATTTTTTTTTGGATATGTAAATACAAACATTTGTCAACGTATATTTTCAAATACCCATACATATTTGACACGAGAGATAAAGGAAAAAAAGGCATAACATATGTGCAAAAAACCTATGCCAAATGTGCGCAAAAGTTACGTCCTTACACAAGTATACACACAAAAAACGCGATATAAGTTTCTTAATTTTAAAACTGTTCGTATACATTTAGCAAAGGCTTTCTGCACACATGTGTTACTTCTTTTTTTTTTCTTTATCTTCCGTGTCAAAAATGTACATATGTGTACTCGTAAATTTACGTTCACGAATGTTTCTACTTATATTAGGTGCGCAAATAAGTTCTCGCTGTTTTTTTTTTTTTATGAAAATGCAACTTTATTGTGAAAAAATGTTTACAAATGAATCATTCAAAATATTGCCTATCGCTAGCGACAACTTTTTCCCATCTTTCTGGAAGAGCTCGAATACTGTCACGGTAGAAGTGTTCGTCTTTTGAAGCTATCCACGAATCAAGCCATTTTGAGATGTCTTCATATGAGCGGAACTGTTGATTAACCAGACCATGTGCCATCAAACGTAACAAGTAATAATCGGACGGCGCAATATCTGGGGAATATGGCGGGTGGGGTAGGACCTCCCATTTGAGCGTTTCTGAGTAGGTTTTAACGGGTTTGGTAACGTGAGGCCGAGCGTTGTCATGCTGTAGAATCGCTTTTTCGTGCCTCTGCTCGTATTGTGGCCGCTTTTCGCGCAATACTCAGCTCAATCGCATCAATTGAGTTCGATACCGTTCTCCAGTGATGGTTTCGTTCGGTTTCAACAGCTCATAATAAATAACACCGCCCTGGTCCCACCAAATACACAGCAAAACCTTCTCAGCGTGAATATTCGGCCGAACCGACGACGTAAAAACATGACCGGGCAGTCCCCATGATTTTGTTCTTTTTGGGTTGCTGTAATGAATCCATTTTTCATCACCCGTAATGATGCGATGAAGAAAACCCTTCCTTTTTTGCCGCTGGAGCAGTTGTTCACAGGCAAAAAATGGCACTTAACGTCTCTTGGCTTCAAATCATAAGGAACCCAAGTTCCTTGTTTTTGAATCATTCTCAACGCATGCAATCGCTGGGAAATGGATTGGCAGGTAACTCCTAATGCTGAAGCAAGCTCTTTTTGCGTTTGGCATGGATCATCATCGAGCAATGCCTCCAATACAGCGTCTTCGAAGGTTTTTGGTCTTCCTTCACGCGAACGGTCGTCAACATCGAAATTACCGTTTTTGAAGCGACGGAATCAATCACGACACGTTGTTTCACTTAGAGCAGCATTTCCGTAAACTTTTTGGAGTTCCCGATGCGCTTCAGCCGCCGTTTTCTTCGAATGAAAGAAGAAAAGCAACACTTCCCGCAAACGACGATTATTTGGCACAAAATCAGACTTTTTTACACAACCAAAAGTATACGACGCAAAAACAAAATCACTAATGTGTCAAAGCGGTTTGTTTACCATATGTCTAAGCTTGGTTCATGACGTTTTGGTTATGTCACAATCGACCAGCACTTACTACTGGAGCCATTCTTGAAAAACAGAGAGAACTTAGTTGCGCGCCTAATATATTTTTAGAAAAATCTATCAAATAAAAATATATAGAAATAAATAACTTGAAAAAGAGATACCCCCCTCCCAAAAAAAAATCATTAAAAAAAGCTTTTATTACTCCTGTTCCATACTGGTAAATATTAATGGAGACTGTAGTTGATTGAATTAATCAAAAAAGGTAAATAAAACCCCTTTCCGCATTAATGTTCGTATTGTGTATACGTATTTCAACAACAAAGTTGTCATCATCAGCAGAAATTAATCACCTAGATTCGCGGTAAAACTCGCACAAGATCATACCGGGCAAAAACTAAATACACACAGTCTTCTATCTGAAAGTATGTTGTTTTGACATAGATGAATTATAGTTCCACAATGACTTCTACTTTCGAAGATGTTCTTTCGTGCATTGTGGGGTATGTGAAGAGTGTTTCTCACTATAGATAAAATGGGTTGTGTAAGATTGTTTATAAACAGGCTAGTGCCATCGAAACTAATCATTTAATCTTATCTTTATCTCCCAACTTTTATTTTCTCATTTTTGTGTGGTGTTTTTGATTGTCGATAATAGATGTGTTTCTCGATGAAGGACAGTATATGCAGTAGAAATTTTTATAAGTGTGGTGGCTTACTACAGTAGAGTGTAAGTCTTTACCTAATACGTTGGTTAGGGAAGGTTGGCTTATATTTATGCAAAGTTTTATATATTTCTGATTCTACAATTACATAATGTAAGACATTTTTACAATCTGATATTTGCATGTTCTTAGGATATCTTATATTTTCATGTCGTATATTACAATGTCCATTATCATCTCTGCATTTTCTCTGTCTACTGGAAGAATTTTAATTAATTTACCTCTTCTTAGTTTCTTCAAGCAAATGTCTTCTGTTTTTGCAATGTTGTGCTTCTTTCTAGATTTGTGATGTTGTGTTTCTTTCTAAATTTCACATTTTTTTTATATCTGCTCTAGTTCTCTATTGATAACGTTAGACAGCGATTAAATCGTCGAATACCAGTCGATTTCTATTAACTAAGACAAAACGAAACGGCGCAAACTAAAAAACGAAGGAGCGTGTATATCAAATTCCACGCGAATGTGGAAGACTATACACTAGAGAAGCTAGCAGACCACTACGTATTACAATAGAGAAAGAGATAAATCAAGATTGGCTCAACATGCTTGAGATAAAGGTCGCAGAATCGCATAGGATACAATAACAATCCCGACCAAGGTGGATCACTATGCAAAAAGGAAACTGATGGAAATAGCATACATGGTGGTAACACTTAATGTCATCAGCACAATAAGTCTAGAAGTGGTTATCAGTAGTTAGGGAAAGTGTTGACCAGAAAATCAATAGTCACAACATTAGAAACGGATCCAGAAATAAAAAGACATAAATTTCAAATACGGAAACGAATTGAAATTGAATGTTGCAGTAGACGAACTATTGGAACGGGCATACCATAATTCTACAAATGATAGAAATTGTCAAACGTGAAAAGATTCACGACATGACGCATAAACTTTGACAAAAATATATAAAGGAACGGAAGAGATACGGCAACAATGGCATCAGAAACACATTAAGATTAGATCAATTATTATTTCTAAAGGGTTTTCCAATAAGGACTTGACAACTTTTTTTCAAAATAAAATGCGGACCATTTGAGATATTTCAAAAACTTTATTATCGGGTTGAAGTACAATCAAAACATTTATGGATGGAACTCGACTTCGTTCACATGGCCACCGCGGGCATGTTTGCAGCGGTCCATTCGTTGGACCCAATTTTCGATGACTCGGACAAACAATTCGACCGAAACGGCTGCTATTTCGCGTTCAATGTTGGCTCAAAGTTCTTCCAACGTTGTCGGCTTGTTGGCGTAGACCAACGACTTAACGTAGCCCCAAAGAAAAAAGTCTAGAGGCGTTAAATCACACGAACGAGGCGGCCAATCGACTGGTCCATTTCTTGAGATAACACGCTCACCAAACTTACTCTTCAATAAATCGATTGTAACGTGTGCTGTGTGGCTTGTGGTACCGTCCTGCTGAAACCACATGTTGTCCAAGTTCATATCTTCCAATTCGGGCCAAAAATAATCGGTAATCATGGCGCGATAACGATTACCATTCACAGTAACGTGACGATCATTATCGTCAACGAAAAAAATATGGCTCTATGACGCCGCCGGCATGCAAACCGCACCAAACAGTTATTTTTTGTGGATGAAGTTGTGTTTCATGAAGCACATGTGGATTTTCACCCGACCAATAACGCATATTTTGCTTATTGACGAACCCATTGAGTCAAAAATGAGCTTCGTCACTGAAAATGATTTTGCGATGAAATTGATCATCTTGGCGCATCCTTTCCAGAGCCCAATCGGAGAACGTACGTCGCTTCAAATGGTCCATCGGCTTCAATTCTTGAGTCAGCTTGATCTTGTATGGGTGTAAACCAAGATCCTTACACAAAATTCGCCATAAAGTGGTCTGGGCGATGCCCAACTCTTGAGAACGCCGTGGAATTGACTGATTTGGATCATTTGCTACGGACGTTTCAACGGCAGCGATATTTTCGACACTTCGACCAACCCGTTGTCTCACTGGCACGGCAACATCACACAACGAATATGTAGACTCAAATTTTTGCACTAAACATGTTACTGCCTGTCTACTAGGGCGAGAATTACGACCGAAAATCGGAGTTAACGCTTTTAAAGTAACGGTCACCGACTCCGAATTTCTGTAGTAAATTTTTATAATTTGCAGACGTTGTTCGTTCGTGTACTTTACCATGATGAAAATGTTAAGTTTACTGAATAAATTGACAGTGACAGTTCAATGATTAGTGAAAGGGTGCGTTCACAAATTGAATTAAAAGTTATCAAGTCCCTATTGGAAAACCCTTTACTACCAGTTTCAATGAGTTTGCTTCTGTAAAACTTAATCTCAGTAGCTTTTTTTGAACTTTATCTTCCACTGTCTTTAATATTAAATCGATAGTAAGAACTAATTAATAATAAAATAATTTATATTTCTTAATATGCTGCAACTCATTAACTGAAACTCTTCAAAATTCATTAATAATATCAACTTTTTTCTTTTCATTAATAATTCAAGTGTAAATCTGCTGTATTTGGCATTGACTAACTCAAAATATAGATACATCACACTTGCACGAAATCCGTATATTTATAGAAAAGAAATTAATAAATGCGCAAATATGTTTTCCAAAATGTATTTGATTTATCGAATATAATATACTTGTGTAGCAGTTCTCGATACGATTAACTTCTCCAACGCATATCCTGTGTCAATCATCCATTAATACGTCAAACAAAACGCTTGTTAACTCAATGCCCACGAATTCTCCCATATTCAGACAAACTACGTGTAATGATGTATCCTGGACCTTATTTCCTTTTAAGGCTCTGATCCATGAAAGAAATTACGTCAACTTTAAATGACATTTAGTTATTTTTAAATGATGTTTAATTGATAATTTCGTAACGTATTTATAAAATTGGCTTGCAATACAAGTTTATGAGTTCATTATGACAAAATTGGTGTAATGAACGTATACAGTGCTTTCATTTCAAAACGAACCACTCTATTTTTTTTTGTTTAATTGTACGTAATTTTGATGGAGCCTGTGCTTGATTCACTTAATCACTGAAGGTTGATATATAACCCCTTGCTACATTAATTTTCGTATTCTGTATACGTATTTCGACAACTAAGTTGTCATCATCAGCAGATAATTAAAAAGTGTCGCACCTGATAAACTACGGAGAAAAATACCCGTACGAAAACGAACTACGTACGCGATCCGTACCGTTGAGAACCGTAGTTTACCAGGTGCGACACTTTTTAATTATCTGCTGATGATGACAACTTAGTTGTCGAAATACGTATACAGAATACGAAAATTAATGTGGCAAGGGGTTATATATCAACATTCAGTGATTAAGCTTAATTACACATTCGGCAGAATTCTATCAGTCACCTCCTGCCCATCTGCCAATTTTAATTTGTCATAAAATTCCATATCCAACCATACCAATAAAAAAAATTGGTTTTTTAAAAAGCAAGATAGAATTTACGCGTCGATTTGGATGGTTAGATTCATCATTAAACGCCAAAAACAAAGGATCAATCTAAAGAATGATGGCACAGTAGTTCGTCTCTCCCAAAGAAGAAGATATATGTTCCGTGTCCAGGAAAAGTAATGACATTTTTTAAATATGAAAAGTATTCTTCTTGTTAATTATCTTCCAAAACACCAAATCATCACCAGGGCATATTATGTAAGTCTTAGATAAAGTAAAGTAAAAAAATAATGAAATCATTCTTCACCAAGGTAATGCACGGACCCATACAAGTTGTGTTAGTAAAAAACTATTTCAATTTAGTTATCGAGAAAGAAGTTTGATTATACATTTTCTTTTTTTTTCTCCACTTGCTAACCTTACTTTGAATTGTCCAAAAATTCCTCCTTCAATCTCGCCAATAAACGTACAATTTGTTGATGGGTTCGAATAATCTAAAGGTAAACTTTAAAGGAGACCCTGGTTGATTAAATTAATCACTAACGCATAATAAAACTGCTTTCCACAATAATTTTTCGACATATTTTGACAAGTACGATGTCCTCATCAACAGATAATGCCGCGTCTGGATCGACAGCCAAATTTTCACCATCAAAAGCCAAACACACACACGCCAATAACATATTATATTTTGCTAAAATATGCACCGTTATTGGCCAAGCAATAATATAGTCTATTTTGAAACTCTTCTCGGAACTTAATTAAAGTTTCTTTGATAACACGTCTGCATTCCAGTAGTATTCTATTTTTCAATTCTTGAATACCTTCTGGAGGGTTCTTACACACTTTTGTATTCAAATAATTCCAAAGGAAGAAGTCGAGCGAGGTCAAATCTGGAGATCTTGTTGGCCTTTCTATTTCTATTTCTATTCTTTCTATTGTACCACATCTACCAATCTATTTGCCGGGAAACCTTTCATTAAGTCACTGTCTAACTGGTGAACATAATAATAAGCTTCGTCTAGCTTTTTATCAAAATGTAGTATATTGAACGCGAGTAGGTAATTTGTGTTGATTTAAAAGTGGTGAACATTCTTCTCTGTCGATGAAGGGGTTACACTAAGTGTCCCTGTTTTATATGTCTCTGGAACAGGAGAGATAAACAGGAACATTAGATAAGAAAAAATTGGCGCTTAAGAAATAATATGCAATGGTAAGGAAAATGTAGTCTTAAATGTATTTGTAGTTCGTGAAAAAAATATACTTCCGTCATTATATATTAAATTGGGCATCATGAAACAGTTTGTTAAATCTCTGGATAACAATGGAAACTGCTTTTCTTACATTTGCCGAACATTTCCTTAGCTAACTATGGAAAAGATTAAAACAGGAATTATTGATGGTCCCCAAATTATTATGAAAAATACCAAATTTACAGATTTGATGAACTTAAATCAAAAGCTTGGACAGCTTTTGTCTCAGTGATGCAATACTTTCTCGAAAATCGAAAATCAGAAAGTTATACTGAACTAGTGGAAGATCTACTTCTATATCTAAAATATACATATGGTAATATAAGCATTAAACTTCACTTTCTTCATAGCACCTCGGCAGGCGAAAATCTAGAAAATCTAGACGAGGAACAGGGAGAATGCATTAAGATTTACATGTTGTGGAGGAGCATTATTAGGATTTCTGGGATGCGCATATGATGACTGATTATTACCGGTCCCTGATGCCTAAGTCCACGCATAAGAAAAAGGCTTTAAAACGAAGTTTTTTGGAACTTAATAATTAATCTTATTTTTAAATTTTTTATTTTTCTTTCTAAATACATGCTTCCTCTTTTCTAGAAGTAGGTTACTTTTAACCTGTAACTCAAAAACTATATCTGATAAACAAAACCAACTTATATATTTGAAATGAACATGTTATCAATAGTCAGCAACAGTTAAAATATTTCAGGCAACTGTAAACAAATGTAATTTCTAATGTCAGAGGATGAGCCACTCTAAGACAGACTTTCGAAATTTTCCACATTTCAGGGAAAATCGATGCGTTTAGAGACACTCAAGATTATAGTTGGAAGAGTATTCGAAACAACTCTACAGTCTCTCAGAAAACTGGGAATTCCGCCATGCCCCGAGCATAATAAACATAATGATTAGTTCAACAATGTAGTCAATAATTACACGGTATTAAATTGTAAATATCTAACAGTGTTTTATAATAATTTCCACACCCTTACAACAGTAATTATATAGTTTTCTAATATGTTATTTTAATTTTAGATAGCCATAATTGTTTATGTCCTAGTGCATAATAGTTTTAAATCAACAGATGTTCTACAATTACTTTTTATCTTTACTCGTCCCAAATTACTAATTAACCTTATTATAAGATCATGTATATTTATGACTGCTATTCCGGGCGAAGCACTTTTCAAACACATCTTTTAATTTAGTTCAGAACTGAATTATAAATATAAAATATTAACATATCTATGCTTGAAATTGTTAAAATTACCGAGAAGGTTATAATGTATGAATACAAAATAAAAAGAATTATGAAATTGGAAATCTGAAACAATTACATAAGATTTAATCCTCTAGACAAGAAACATTTGACTTTTTAATTTGTTCCAATTAAAAATTTTCACAATGATAAGTTGAAATGAATTACACAAGCATTTCAAGATAAAAGCTTTCTGTTTTTCAATCGTTACATCTTATTTTCTTGGAACATAAGACACGAATAATAATTTCGACATTTCTAGTGTTGCCATATGTAATTCTTTTAATATCACGTACAAAATACAATCTGTTCACATAAGAACAACAAATGATTTGTTTTTGGTAGATTAAATACAAATGCAGTAAGAGTTTCCAGTAAGATCCGACATTAAAAGTTTGCCAGAAGGTGATCCTTGGCAATATGGTACTTAAAACTAAAATAAGACTGCTTTTTCTTGCAAATTATGTATGCAAATCTATCATTTAGTTCATTTGGTTTGAATCATTTGACTTCTACTCTATTCCTTGGAACTCTTTTTGCACATATATTTGCATGGATTCTCATTGAAGTATTCATTCATAAGAAACCGCTTGCAAAAAAATTAATTCTTTTACAATGTTGTTTCCATTTTTAATATTCTACCATATTTCTATTTTCTTAATAAAGCTCTAGACATCGAAAGCGTATTATTAAATCAAAGAGAAAACAGTTTTAGCCAATATATTCTTAGTTAATCCTGCTCGGGTAATCTTAATCAATGGTTATTTCGTTACCTGCTTAAGGACAGTTTGTGCCCAAGGTAGGTTAGTACAGTATTGTGCAAATTAATGGAATCATGACTATGTTTTTTAGTTTTCTGCATGTGGCAACATTGTTAGGTCAGTTCTGACAGTAGTTTTATGTCAAGAAACATAACCTATATCACTGGGAATACATTACACAGTTATTCAGTGCGTTTTAGAGAGTTTGTTCACATATACTCTTTCAAAGTTCAAAATTTGATTTATATTGTGCTTTTACCGGTTGTTCGCGATATGGATATCACGCCCAGAAAACGTGAGAAGATTGTCATTAAGTGAGCACACTTCAATGACACAGAGAGATATTGCTCAGGAATGTGGTGTTAGTCAAGGAGCAGTAAGCAAGATCCTAAAGCAAAAAGAGAATACTGGAATAGTTGAAGTGAAACGAGCGGGAAAATGTGGGAGATAGAGGAAGATGACACCCCGGGATGTCACTTTTTTGGTCAGAAATAGCAATCTGAACCCAAGAAAAACCAGTTTTGAACTACAAGAAGACTTAGTAGACGCTGGAGTGATAGTGTATGACTCGACAGTTCGTAGGAGACTTTTAGAGTCTGGAAGAAAAGCCATTCAACCACAGAAGAAGCAACTCCTCATTCAACGAATGATGAAGCAGAGGCTTATTTGGCCCAAGAAATATGCCGGATAGAATGAGGAAGACTGGAGAAAGGTGTTGTTCTCAGACGAGTCCCATTTTTTGGTGCAGGGGCAGCAATCAAAATTCGTGAGAAAAAGTGGAGTTGAAAAACTCACTGCAGCTCATATCGATCAGACTGTCAAACATCCTCTAAAGAAGATGTTTTGGGGATGTTTTTCGTACATGGGGACTAGATCGCTGGTGCCTATAGAAGGCATGATGAACAGCCAGAAATATAAAGAGCTACTGGATAGTATTTGGGAAAAGATCTAAAGAAATGTGAGCCAAACGGAAGTGCAATTTTCCAACAGGACTCAGCTCCGTGCCACAAATCGAAGGTTCTGGTCAAATATTTCAAGGAAAAAGCAATAACTCTCCTCGACTGGCCTGGCAATTCTCCAGACTTAAACCCAATTGAAAATCTGTGGACCATTTGTTAGGCTAGGTTACATAAAATGGACTGTACAACGATGACAAAATTGATAGAAGCAGTAATTTAGGTGTGGTTTCGGGACGAGAAAATAAAGGAAAACTGTCAAAAATTAATAGATTCCATGCCGAAAAGAGTTCAGGCTGCCATCGCAGCCAAAAGAGGGCATATCTATGTATTATTAAATTACTAATAATTTATAATTTTATACCATCTCATCGTGATTATATGACAAATAAACGGTTTTCTTAGTTATATTGTGTTTGATTCCATTAATTTACACAATACTGTATATCCCTGGATTTCGAAATTATTGTTTTCAAGTCATAAAGGACTTGTTTACTTCAGTACAAGTGCCTAATGAATATTTTTCTGATACTCTAAAACGATACTGTAAGTAATAATCAATTTTATTACTATTATCCGTATTCTGATTGGGTTAACTTCTTGAAAGTGTAGTGAAATGCGTAGAATATCTGACAAAAATCGTCACCGAATAATGTTTTTCATTAACAATGTTTAAGTCAGCGATAAATTGAAGAAAGAACGTAATGTTCTAAGTCTTCGACTATAAAACTATAAAAGACAGAAGGGGACTGATTTGGTAGCCAATAAGCAAGGATGAGAAAGCCACGAAAAGCAAAATAAGGTCATGATCAGTATTTACGATTGATATCCTTACGAAATAAGACAAAATCATCTCAAGAATTAACAGAAGATAGACAAAAGTTTCTGTACATCCTTCTACTATTCGGGACCATCTAATTAAACATGAACTTAACTCGTATTATTGTAAAGAACTTATTACTATGAAGAGGTAGTTAATGGAAACTATTGAAATATGCACGAATTCATTTCCGCTAGGCATTGGATGAGTGGCGAAAGCGTACTTTGGATAGATGAGTCCAAATTTGTAATATTCGGATCTAAAAGGAAACAGTTCGCAGAAGGATTGGAGAAGCATATAACCCGTGTATACAGTCAACAATAATACATGGAGGTGGGTCTGTACAAGTATGAGGTTGCATATATGCACAAGGACTTTGCCCATTAAATAAAATTACTAGAAAATTAGCGTCAGCGAAACATTGAGACACAATTAATTGGAAATAATTACATTTTCAGGACGATAACGAATCGAAGCATGCCGCTAGAATCGCGAAAAATTATTTAAATTCAGCAAGAAGTTGCACAAGCTTTTGTCTAACAACCACAAAGTCCAGGTTTGAAAATTATCGAACACGTTTAGGATTTTTCAAATTGTGCGAAGTAGAAAAGATGACCAACTAATGCCAATTAACGTTTTTTTATTCTTTTGGAAGAATGGAATACCATTTCACAAGAACTTTTGACAACCATGACAATGCTCTTACATGTAGGTTCAAACAATTAAATATTTGACCAGGCAGAACATTGAATTGATGAGCCATCCGCCGTCCAGCCATGAGCTAATACACTGTAATTTCTTTTTATTCCCACACGTGAAGAATAAACTTCCGAGGTCAACGGTTTTCTACGCCGGAAGAAGCAGTTGAGGCATTCGAAACTCATATTTTGGAGATACTGCCTTCACAGTGGCAGCAATGCTTTTCGTATTGGTTTAAACGAATGCAAAAGTTCATTGATTTTAAAAAAAAATATTTCTAAAAGCAATAAAACTATTTTCGATAATAAAATTTTTTTTTGTTTGCTATTCCCGAAATATAAACGGCTACCGTCGTATTAAAAAAAAAAACTATGCAGAAGAAAGTTTATTTGAATTATTTTTTGAAAATGTAGAACAAACAATTTTCTATTGTGGTCACTTACTTATGGACACTACTGTATATTAAATTTTGCGTTGTTAATGTTGAGCAAAAATAAAAATTGAATAAAATAAAGATAAATAAATAAAAAATTCCATAAAAATGTATTGTTATGGTTGTATTTTCTATAGAGTAAGGAGATCTGGAAATAACTGCCAATCTATCAGTAAAACTTTCTTAACGTATGATCTACTTTAAACTTGAGCGAATTCTTTGTGTTGTAGACATATTTTTCCTGTCCGTTCATGATTAAATATATCTAAACTTTCAAGGTCCATGTTTCATTCGTTTCCACCTTGTGATTTCACTAATTTTATTACCGCTGTTACAAATATTATATAATATCTAAATGTTAAAGTAATATAGTTTTGCTTCATAGAGTATGTTATTGTATATAGTTGTGTTAAATCCCAAACAAACTTATATATTAGAAATTGTTTTTTGTCAAAGTTATTTAATCCTCTTCCGTTACCGTTAACTGTTGAGAAAAAATTATTTACAATTTTGTACCTTTTACCGGAAAAATACATTTTATATAAAGGGTCTGTAAAATTAAAAGTTTTGAAGTTTTTAACGGCTTCAAAGAGCATAAGAAATTATTACTAATATATATATATATTGAAATTGTTTTTTCAGTGTCAAATGTTATTTAAACCGAATATGCTCCATTATTATCGACAATGTTTCGCCATTTTTTTGGTAGATCCATGATCCCATCGGTGAAAAACTTCTGTGGTTTCTGGTCGAAAAACTGAATCAAGTAGTTTTCACAGGCTTCTTTTGAAACCAACTTTTACCGGATGATAGTCAGAGGGTGCTATATCCGGACTGTAAGGTGGTGCATTTATATAAAAGGTGTGGTCTGTAAAATTAAAAGTTTTTCAATCGCCTGGCGTAATCTCTCTAGTTGTGCACAGCTTCAAAAGTAGCACAAAAAATTATTACTAATATCTGTAAGTAGCTATATACTTATTCGCTTTCTGCCTAAATATCGTAATTTTCTTGAGATATATGTAAATTGAAATTTCCAGAACGAAAGCGAGCAAACCATTTTTCCGCGCAACAGATTTCGATAAAGTACCTTCACCGTACACAGCACAAATTTTATCACAAGCCTGCGCAGCGTTCTCCCCCTTATCATAATAATATTGCAGAATATAGCGATTTTCATTTTCCAACCACTGCACCGATTATAAAACTAACTCTCATATCAAAAAACTTATTCGCTTTCTTAATTCGTAATTTTGAGTATATGTAAATAACGCCATTCAATAAACTCTCATATCAAAAAATTTCACAGTATTATAAAGCTCATTCATGCTCATCTAACTGCATGGCGTTCGAAATAGATTTTTTTAATTAACGGCAGTCCTAATTTCTTGATCTTCAATATTACTAAAGTGAATTAATTGTGTCTTGCTCAAAAGGAATTAAAGTTATTTCATGATAGCAATAATAATTACTCCTTTTGTCAAGCCTAATTCTGAAGTTTCATCTTACTGCTTTGTCA